>WSFP011498989.1:0-14044 GCA_009831015.1 Picea engelmannii | reverse complement strand
TTGAAACATCTCTCTTCAGAGATAAGATACCACCATTCTAGCTAGCTTGTGTGCTTTGCATTTTACATTCTTTTGTGTTCTAGACAATCATTACTATTTTAATATATTACAATGTTCCTTACAATATATTTGTGTATCTCCTTGTTATATATTTGTTATATTTCTTCCTTCATGTTATTCTCAAAATAATCTGGATCAAGTGTTGACTACTCCTCCAGGTAAAAACATAGTAATGGCATTTGTACTAATGAAAAAATACTATGAATAATAAATAACCACCTTTTTGTTATTGTAGTGGATGCCCCTGTAATGCATCAACATGCACGTCGTGCTACTAGGAGTATTACAATGATTGAGATGACACATCGTCATATAACACCTGAAGAGGGCCCAATAGATGAAGGGGATCAAGATGAATGTTGTGATGATTTACTCTTGAATTATATAAAAAATAAGAAACATAAAAAGAAGTGATTGTATGCATTATGAGGACTAAATTTATTCATATAAATGATTTATTGCACAATGTTTTGTGTTTTTACCTTCTTATACATGAATCTTATATCTTTTGTATGCATGTACCTTATTTCTTTCATTTACCTTTAATTATTGTTTTGATACTTTTTATGCATCATTGGGTATGGAGAATTGAGAGTGATGCAAAGGGGGGGGGGGGGATAAACGAGCTTCCACCTTCATGTGGTTGGACGAGCTTCCACCTTTTATTTTCTTTGACAAATGTAGGTTTGAAGGGAAGCCACCTCCACGATCCAACATACATTTATAACAAGGTATAAATCATTTTCTTCTCTTGATTCATGAAAATTTCCTTCATTTCCTTGTATACTCAAATTCAAAATCCAAGGACAAATAATGGTTGAAACAACTATTAATCATTTAATAATATTTTTTTTAGAGATTATTGGCTATAAGTTGATATGGAATATTATGTTCTCCCTTAACATTTTTGTTTTCCAATGTTCAACATTCAGAGACACCTATTCATAGGACTTGACGATGTAGAATGTTGGATGGAGTCAGTGGTTGATTGAATGAACATTGATAACAATATTGATAAATCAAATGGAGTGAAAAAAGTGAGTTCCATACCTGTACATATGAAAGCTTTTGGGTGATACTTATTTCTATGATTTATGCACTTGTACCTCACCATATGCTATATACCTTAGGCAAAATGACCATGTGATGTAGTGACCAAATGGATTTACGTTGGCTCAACCATATACTGACTCATATTATTCACTAAAAAACATTAATAAATTATGCAACTAACCAAATATATCAAAGATTCAATCAACTGTCTTACACCAAAGGATTAAAATCCAAGTCAACATGCAACTTTAGATTTTGTACCATAGGAGTAGCTAAGGTATCACAAGACATAATCCAAAATCCCTTCAAAATCTCAATTGCATACTTACCCTATTCGAGGAACACCTCGTTTGGACTATGTGACACCTCTATACCCAAGAAATAATGCACAAGTCCAATATCCTTCCTGTCAATTTCTCATGCCAACTCTTCCGTGAACCTTGAAATGAGCTTCTCTAAACTCCCTATAAGTATTAGGTCATGTAAATACATTAGGTCATATTCCTTGACAATATTCCTAATTTAATCACTACCAAAAAATATCACGTGAGAAAGGTCATGAGAGAAGTGCCTTTGATGATACAAACATGAAATTGTCTTGGAATATATTTTTAGGATGTTGGAGTAGTAGGTATCCTATATGGTGGATCTATCATTAATTCCAATTCATTTCCTAACATTTTTTGGTTTTGTAGCTAAATAAACCTTGAATTTGATTCGTGTGTATACATATTGATGTTGAAACACACAATCAATACTGATGCAAAAATCTAGTTTCTGCAAAACATTGCGATGTTGTGACACCTTTGACGGATTTTCTAATTACCTTTTCATTAATTGGAAAGATAACCAAAACACTTATAAATTTAATTTGTCAACCCATGGATTCATATAGTTACTTGTGTGTTGGTTCCTCAACACACAAAAATCCAAATTACACCAACTCTCTTCTCTCCATCCTGCACAACCCAAGAGAATGGACCCCCTTCTCTGCCATGCAGTCCCTTAGGCTGTCCACCTCCTTCTAGGGCTCCAGTGCATCTGGTCAAGAAAATCCATATTGGGACTCTCAAGGCTCGTAGTTCTAAATAAAATTGAGTACATTCCAATGCATCTCAGGCATGTATGCATTAATTCATGGTTGGAATACACCAACAATCACTATATCCAACCAACAATGGATTATCTCCTAGCAATTCAATTTTCCTTTCCCCCCACCAAGATCAAGGATGAATGAGAAATAATGAATGAGTGACAGTGTGAATGGAGAGAACAAAATGAAGAGTGTGAACAATGAACAATGAATGAACCCCCAAACAAACCAAAAATGGGTTTATATATTCACTTGAAAATCAAGAACCACATGGCCTTTCCCCAAGAAGCACATGTAACCACTACTCTGCATTAAAATAATTATGGGTAAATAAAATATGATAAAATGAATTAGCTTCTTAAACCCCCTCTCTCATGGAATCATATCCCCCTATAACTCTTGTCCTTGTCCGTCTAGCAACCAACGATGTATTTTGTTATTAATAATGATCAAAACATTACATTTCCTAGGCATGATGGCCTCTTTAATTTTTTGGGAACTTCGACCTTTCATCAAATAAAAAAAAATCATTATTTAATATGGGGACTCAAAACCATGGTATTACATTCCCCTCCCCCTTATTTTGACACTGTCCTCAATGCATATACAAAATAAAAATAAAAAATTCAAAATTTATTCAAAAAGTCACGGGTACTCTACCTTCATGGCATACTCATGCTCCCAAGTAGCATCTTCATGACCATAGCAGGTCCACTAAACTTTTACTAGCTCTATAACTCGATTCCAGAGCATATTGACTTTTTTGTCCAATATGCGCACTGGCTAGACCCAAAAGTCTCCCTCTGGATCTACCTGAATCAAATTCAAATCAATAACATGGTTAGGATCATGCACATAATTTTTCAGTAAAGAGACATGAAATACAATATGAACATTCATGGAAGAAGGCAATGCAAGCATGTATGCAACTGACCCTATTCTATCCAAGATCTCAAATGGACCATAGAATTTGGCTGCTAGCTTTGTACAACTACCCAACTTCAATGAGCTATTCTTGGGTTTCACTTTTAAAATAACATGCTTCCCCACTTTAAATTCTCTAGTTGTCATGTTCTTATCTGCATTAATTTTTGTATATCTTGAGCTTCCTTTAAATTCTTCTTAATTCTAACCATCTGGTCTTCCATATCCTTGAGCAATTTTGGCCCAAGTACTAATTTGTCTACTGGGTTGTCCCAACTCACTAGAGTATTGCATTTTCTACCATACAAAGCTTCAAATGGGTTCATCTTTGAATGAATCTTGATACCCATTATTATAGGTAAACTCAACCAAATGCAAGTAATCGCTTCCCACTTAGATGGTTTATCCATCACATACATTCTTAGCATGTCTTCAATTACTTGGTTGACTCTCTCTATCTTCCCATATGAATGTGGATGGTATGATGTGATAAAATTCATATTTGTACCAAATCCTTTAAATAAACCCCTCTATAAATTTGAAGTAAACTTTGTGTCTCTGTTTGAAACAATTGTCTTAGGTATTCCATGCAACCTAGTAATTTCTCTCATGTAAATTTCTGCAATATTAGCTAATGTGTGAGTCATATTAACAAGAAAAAAATGAGCAACCTTTGTCAATTTATCCACAACTATCACTATGGAATAATGTTTCCTTGTTGTCCTGGGCAATTTAGTTATAAAATTACTGGTTACCACTTTCCATTTCCTCTCTGGAATTGACAATGGTTGAATCAAATCCACTGGGTGTCTATGCTCGTATTTTACTCTCTAACATTCCATACATCTGGCAATGTAATCAACAACATCCTTCTTCATTCCAGGCCAAAAGAATTGGCTTCTTACTGCTGCAATTATTTTCTGGTAACCGAGATGTCCGACATATGGAACATCATGAATTTATTTTAACATCAAATTCCTAAGTTCTTCGAAACTAGGAACACAAATTCTATTCTTATGCATAAGTAATCCATCTTCCTTAATCTCATACTCTTTAATTTTATGCTATACATTTTCTTGTTGTAAACTTTCTTTTACCTTTAGGTAATGTTGATCTATAACAAGAACATCTAAAATTATGCTCTTTAAATCTGACTGATGCATACTAACAACTGTAGCATGCATGAGGTGTACTCTTCTGTTGAGTGCATCAACAACTTTATTTTCTTTTCCCTTGATATGATTGATGTCAAAGTCATTCTCACTTAAAAATTCCAGCCATCTTGTTTTCCTAGCATTCAAAGTTGGGTATTCAAAAAATATTTCAGACCACTATGGTTTGTCGTTAATTCAATTTTTTTTTCCCATGAGATAATGCCTCCACATATTCAATGCATGAACTATGGAATCAAGATCCAAATCATGTGTGGCATAATTCCTCTCACGTTCTTTGATTTTTCTAGACTCATAACCAATGACATGTCCATTCTGAGTGAGGAATCCACCACTGATGTTCCCTCAACACTTGCAACACCAACATCAAGTGATTTTCATGCTCTTCCTCAAACTTATAATAAATAAGTATGTCATCCAAGAACACAATGACAAATTTATCCAGATAATTTCTGAATATTCCATTCATTAAGCACATAAAGACAATTTGTGCATTGGTCAGTCCAAATGGAAACACTACAAATTCATAATGTCCATACCTGGTTCTAAAGGTTGTCTTATTGATGTCTTATTCCTTGATTCTTACTTGGTGGTATTCAGATCTCAAGTCTATCTTTGAAAATATCTTTTCTCATCTTAGTTGATCAAAGAGGTCATGAATTATGGGTAGAGGGTATCTGTTCTTCACTGTGGATTTATTCAGCTATCTAAAGTCAATACACAACCTCAATGTTCCATCCTTCTTTTTTACAAAGAGTACTGGTGTAAGGCACTGAGTCTATTATATTAGCAGAGAAGAGAAATAATGCATTAAAAAACACCAAGATAGAAAGAAAATACTAAAATATTGCAGAGATAACAGTGGAACAACAAATTATATGGAACCACAACACCATAATTATACCTTTATTGATAGGAAACAAGGTTCACTTTCCTCTTCGAGGGGGAAACCTCCAGTAAAGAAGATATATATTACAATAATTCTTCAATACAAAGCTTCTCATACCCTCTACTCCTATTTATACTAAATCTATGATGCAGGAGCATCACTCCACCTCAGCACACGCTAGTCAGATTTCACGAATGGTGCACATTCCAGGGAGGAGATGCATCGCCCTCTCATTTTTCCTCGATAATCCAAGGCGATATCCATGCATTTAATGAAGACAAGATGGAAGAGAAAGATATGCCTTCACACAAGCTGGAGATAAGGTCACCATTAATAGGATGACAACAGGGGAGATCTGCATTTGATTTGGAGCAGATTGCCATCATTGTATTTTCCCTATCGATAGGCATTAGGAATGAAGATTTGAAACCACTAGTTTAGCTTGCGAGGGAAGCTCATTGAGCCCCTCTTTTATAAATCTTTGTATTATGGCCAAGAAGGGGTTGGTCGTGTTGTTTTAGGAAAATGAATAGGAGATAGGGAGAGAGATACAAAGATCCGAGACTCAGTTGTAGCTCAGACTCCACCATTGTAAAGTGACGTTCCACCATTAATAGAAAATGACAATTTTTCCTGTTTCAAATTTCTGTGTAATGGATATTATGTTATGAATGTCATTTACATGTTTCTGAATGTTAGATGAATGTTAGAAATTGTCTGCAGGGATAGAGATACAGTTTTCTATCCGAGAGTGTGTTGAGTTAAGTCTGGTTCTCTAGGCTAAGTGAAAGGAGTATGTGACAGAGAGAGGAAACTCTATGAGCTGACGTAAGGAGTGCATATCTGAACTCAGTGGAGTCAGAAAAGAAGTTGCCAGCAGGGAACACTAGATTAATTTACAGACTTGGGGAGAAATTTCAAGGTGGTTAAGTGCCTTGGAAAGAAAGACTGTGTGGGAGAAAGAACAAATTAGAGTTACTGAACACTCTGAAATACTATTCCAGGAGGGCATCAAGATAGGTTGAGCATGCATAGAAGCAACATGGTCAGAGGTGTTGAAGAAACCCAGAATTGTTGAACATTCTGGTGAAGGAAGGCTTTGCAAGAAGCGCATCGACAAAGGAAAGGAGATGCCTTAACCCTTTCCAGAAGCCAAGGGCGAGGCCATCGAAGAACTGAGCCAAGCGGAAAGAGTGCGCCTAAGGTGCTGGAATTTCACCTTACAATCTCAGTAAGTAGAGCGAGAGACTGCCAGGAGGGCAAGGAGAAGTCCACTGAAGGACGCAAGGGAACTGGGAACCTTGGAGGTTTTCAAGCCGAGAAAAGTCACAGAAGAGTCTGCACAGAACTCTACAAGGAGTGCAGAAAGAATTTGAGAACGACCTTAGTCTCGAAAGAAGGTGAAATTGCTCTAAGTGTGAAAAGGATTCGAGGACTGGCTAAAGTCCCGAAGACAGAGAAATCATCGATCGTCGAGGAGGAGATAGGTGTCAGAAGATCAAGAATTTTGGGAGAAGGAACTTCAGAAGGTTTGCCGGAAGAAAATGAAGGTCTCCGCGAAGTCACGAAGAGAGATTTCATTATGGACCTTTGGATCTAGAGGGAACGTGGCATAAATCCACACAATTCAGGATAAGTCGATAGGAGAATACCCAAGAGGAGGAATCGTGAATTCTAAACTCACAAAGTGATCATAGTCGTTGATCGCGAGAGGAACGTGGATCATAGATCTGGTCCAGATGCATTCTCCAATTTAGAAATCGGGAAAGAGGAGCAAGCAACTCATGAAAGTTCTGAAGCGCAGGGTCGCGAAGGGAGATGAACCATGGTCGTAAACCATGGTCACATGAAGGAGGAAGCCTAGGACAGGGAGCTAGTGGCGTTGGCCTTAAGATTTTAAAAGTGTTGAGGAGAGGGTCGGTGGGTGCTACATAATCACATCGATAAAGTAAAGGCCCTGTGTCAAGTTAAAACGGTTCCATCAGGAGCTCGATGAACCATTCAGTTTGATGACTTAAATGATCCTAGAACGGGAGGTCGAGAAACCCTTTAGAGGGAAGGGGGTCTGTGCCAGAGTGGTATCAGAGCTAATACAAAATTGATTTTTGTGGGTGAGGGAGACAGAGTGTGATTCTCTGTTGATGTTGTTTCAAGGTGTGCAACAAATGTTAGATAACCAGGTGGGTTGCAGGTGAAACAAGATGATTGTTAGAATATATGAGCATGGTCAGGGGGAAGTCTGCCTGCAGAAAATAAAAGTGGAGATAGACAAGGAACTCCGAGAAATCAGAGTCTAGATGGAGGAGCTTGCATTCAAGATGCAATAGGAGTCAAAGGTACACTGGAGGTACGAATGGCCTTTGAAGAGAACAACTAAGTGGCATGTTCAGAAGTTGTTATCTAGGAGGAAACAACAGAGGTTAAAGAGGTGTTTGAGGCACGTTGAAAACCTCAATGATGAGGGAAAGAGATCTGACAAGGGTCTTGTAGATTTCCAAGTGGGCAATGAGAAGGGATCAATGGATCTCATAAACTTCTAGGTGGGCAGAGAAGACATCCCATATTTCCATGTGGGAAAGGGAGAAGAGATGAGCTCAAATGAGAGTTCATTGATAGATGACGAGGAGGCAGGAGAGAGACCTTGCTCAGATGGAGATTCACACGGGACTGTGAGTCGTGTGAATGAAGACAATGAGAAGTTAAAAACTTCCATCGTCGAGGAGGAGGATTAAAGGAATGTTCTGATCATTGGAGGAGTCGAGATATTCCTACCAAGCAGCCGAGGAGAGGCTAGCATAGGCATTGTAGGGGCAACGACAGGACAACAAGCTAAGACTGTCATGAAGGAGGGGGGAACAGATACTAAGGTCTGTCCCAATAGAAGGAGAATGCCTAGTTGAGATTCTCACTCAGTGGGAATTGGAGTTGAAGGCACTGGAGGATTGGTTGGACAATCCATAACTAGAAGGTGGCTTCCAGGAGATATCCATGCCAGAGGAGACACATCAACATGAGTTATAGCCGGTGGAAGCTGGAAAGGAACCAACCAAGGAACTGGCAATGATCAATCTATCGGGAGGAAAGGTTGAGAAACAACTCATTGATGAGAAGGATGCATAAGTGGAAGTTGTAGTAGGGTGGCAAGTTAAGTCCACAAAAGATGGGAAAGATAACTTGGGGAATCGATGTGATTTACCTCGAGGCAAGGGAGAAGTGCATTGAGCTAGTATGAAACAGAAAAGCCAGCCAGGGGAGTAGCTGGACGAGGTGATCGAGGAGATCGAAAAGTTGATGTTGAGTTCAGAAATAGGAGTGGTCAACATGAGGAAGTTGGATGAGAGGACACCTGCACGAGCAGTGGGGATGATGCAACAGAAGTAGCAAAGCAGAGGAGATGAGAGATAGCTCCAAGAGAAAGTTTGGGATCCAGGAGGATTTCAACCATGCTGGAAAGCTCATGAGAAGGACCTCATGATTTTCATAGCCATGGATTATGATGCAGGAGCATTTCTCCACCTCAGCATGCATCAATCATATTTCATGCATGGTGCACATTCTAGGGAGGAGAGGCATCACCATCTCATTTTTACTCGAGAATCCAAGGTGAGATCCAAGAATTTAATGAAGACAAGATGGAAGAGAAAGATATGCCTTCACACAAGTTGGAGATAAGGTCGCCATTAATAGGCTGACGACAGGGGAGATCTGCATTCAATTTGGAGAAAATTGCCATCATTGTAATTTTCCCTTTCGATAGGCATTAGGAATGGTGATTTGACACCACTAGTTTAGCTTGCAAGGGAAGCTCATTGAGTCCCTCTTGTATAAATCTTTGTATTATGGCCAAGAAGGGGTTGGTCTTGTTGTTGTAGGAAAATGCATAGGATATAGGGAGAGAGATACAGAGAGACGAGACTCAATTGTAGCTCAAACTACACCATTGTAAAGTGACGTTCCACCATCAATAGAAAATGACAGTTTTTCGTGTTTCAAATTTCTGTGTAATGGATATTGTGTTATGAATGTCATTTACATGCTTGTGAATTGTAGATGAATGTTAGAAATCGTCTGCAACAATAGAGATATAGTTTTCTATCCGAGAGTGTGTTGAGTTAAGTCTGGTTCTCTAGGCTAAGTGCAAGGAGTGCATTATAGAGAGAGGAAACTCTGTGATCCGATGCAAGGAGTGCATATCTGAACTCGTTGGAGTCAGAAGAGAAGTTTCCAGGAGGGCACACCAGATTAATTTACAAACTTGGGGAGAAATTTCAAGGTGGTTAAGTGCCTTAGAAATAAAGACCATGTGAGAGAAAGAACAACTCAAAGTTAATGAACACTCTGAAATACTCTACCAGGAGGGCATGGAGCTAGGTTGAGAATGCAAATAAGAAACACAGTTGGAGGTGTTGAAGAACCCCAAAATTGTTGAACATTCTGGTGAAGGAAGGCTTTGCAAGAAGCACATCGACAAAGGAAAGGAGATTGCTTAACCCTTTCCAGAAGCTAAGGGAGAGGCTGCCAAAGAACTGAGCCAAGCGCAAGGAGTGCACCTAAGGTGTTGCAAGTTCACCTTACAAGCTCAGTAAGCAGAGTGAGAGACTTCCAGGAGGGCAAGGAGAAGTCCACTGAAGGACACAAGGGAACTGGGAACCTTGGAGGTTTTCAAGCCGAGCAAAGTTGCAAAAGAGTCTATGCAGAACTCTGCAAGGAGTGCAGAAAGTATTCGAGAACAACCTAAGTCTCGAAAGAAGGTGAAATTGCACTAAGTGTGCAAATGATTCGAGGACTAGATAAAGTCCCGAAGACAGAGAAATCATCCATCGTCGAGGAGGAGACAGGTGTCAAAAGATCGAGAATTTCGAGAGAAGGAACTTCAGAAGGTTTTCTGAAAGAAAACAAAGGTCTTCGCGAAGTCATGAAGAGCGATTTAATTCTAGACTGTTGGATCCAGATGGCACATGGCAGAAATCCATGCAATTCAGGATAATTCGAGAGGAGAATACCTGAGAGGAGGACTCGTGAAGTGATCATAGCCATTGATTGTGAGAGGAATGTGGACCATAGATATGGTCCCGAACCATTCACCAATTCATAAATTGGTAAAGTGGATCAAGAAGCTCACGAAAGTTCCAAAGAGCACGGTCGCGAAGGGAGATGGCTTATGGTCGTAAACCGTGGTCACATGAAGGAGGAATCCTAGAATGAGGAACTAGTGGCGTTGGTGTTAATAGTTGAAAAGCATCGAGGAGAGGGTTCGCGAGTGCTACATAACCACATCGAGAAAGTGAATGGCCTATGTCAAGTTAAAACAGTTCCATTAGGAGCCCGAAGAACCATTCGGTTCGACGACTTGAACGATCCTAGACCAGGAGGTCGAGAAACCCTTTGGAGGGAAGGGGGTCTGCGCCAATCTGTCTATCCAAAAGAACAATCTAGAGGAAGATCCTTCTTGAAGTGGAAGATTCTATTAGCTATTCTTACATTTGACTTATTCCTCCTTATTGCTAGGCCTTATTAATATTGAACTTTATTACATGGAAATATATTATTCTACCCACTTGGGGGGTTAGGTAGGTTAGGTCCCTAACAACTGGTGCTCCCCAAGGTGAAACACTTGGGTATTTTTGGCCCTTGACCAAGTTTTGGAGATCCTTGATCATGTTTGACCTCTTTTGGGACTTCGACAGGCTGGTTGAAGGCATAACGCAAGTCGAAGTGGAGATTGCGGGATCTCGACCCCTTTTTAGTTAAGTTTTTTGGATTAGGGTTTATGTAATGGGTATAGGATGTCGACCCATGGGTTTACCCATGTTTAGGCCCATTTTTTAATGTATAAATATAAAGGTAGGTGATGTAAGTAGCGAAGTATGGGCATGATGCTAGGTGCTAAGTATTGTGCTAAGTGCATGTAATTGTAGGAGGCTTTGTGCATAGTGTATGTTGAGAATTGTAGAGCTAAGTGCAGGTCATCTATGGTGCTTTATGTACAGAATGTGAGAAGCTTTGAGTTGTAGCCTAACTCAGGGAAGGAGGATCTGGCAAGGTGCGCAAATCTCCTTTCCTATGCAGAGTGGGGTTTCTAGGCTCTGTGCATGTAAGGAGATTGAAAAAAAGATAATAAAGAAGAGAAGAGTTGGTGGATGTAGCTCCACACTGGGGTGAATCACGTATATCCTGTGTTATGGTTTCTTTGTTCATTATGGTTATATGTTATTGATGTGATTTATGATTAATGTCTATATCTTTATGTATGATGCATATGGTATGATAACTTAGTGCTTGGTAATGTGAATGAATGTTAGATCTAATTTATCTCTCCATGCTAAGTGCTTAGATGTGTTAGATCTTGTTGAATACTGCGCTGCTATGTAATTAGAGTTTATATCTGCGATGTGAATAAGGGTGAATGATAACTGCTAAGTGCTTGTTAGAGTGGTGTAATCACAGATCTGTGTCCTAGCTAAGGTTGTATACACTTGAGTCATGTAACCACCCCTGCCTCTACCTCAGGTGAGAATTCATCTTCTTCGCAGGTGTTGCTGAAAGGGCCAGTAGTTAGGGTTTTGTTGGTGCATTGTTGAAGCATTGAACCCTGGGTCTGCCCTTGTGCCACGAAATGGTTCCATTGTCGGGACTGAAACTGTGATTCCTAGGAACTGAAGAAAATAAAGCTCTGTGTGTAGATCTGCTACTTTAGTGCGCAATATTCTACTTGACTTGCGAAGATCTGTGCTAAGAAGAGAAGTCTGATCTAAAGAAAAGAGGTAAGATATTGAAGATTTATGCTTTGAGAAAGGTAAGGTAAGTGAAAATTTTTGTTTCGAAAGTACGGATCTAGGTATGTTTGATAAATTTTGTCCTAGTCTGAAAACTAGGGAACAGTTAGAAGAAATAAGATTTGATATGAATAGATTTGATAGAAGCAATGGAAGGTCTGTTATCCCTATGCATAGAAAGAATGTTTGGACTAAAAAATGAATGCATGATCCTAGAAAGATTTTTTTGCAGGTTAGTTACTGTGATCCCAGTGCGCAGTACATGAAAGGTTGGGGATCATTTAAGAGAAAGAGAGGATTAAACCTTTGTTATAGTTGCAGAAGACCGAGAAATCTTGCTAAGGAATTATCTGGTAGAAGACCTAGTTGTTTTTGTTGTAAATCTATGGACCATGAAGTTTTGCATTTCCCTAGAATGATTGCAAAAGTTGAAAAGATGAATATGAGACAAGAAAACTATGAGACAAGCCAAGAAACTAAGGATATGATAGAACCCCAGAAAGAATCAGAGATTGTATTACTACAGATGAAAGAAACCCTGAACGATCACAGAGATATCAACTTATCAGAGGTCTTAAAAGAGAAAGAGTACATAGAAACAAGAATAGGAGACTTCGACATAGACTGTGTCCTGGATGAGGAAACATAGGTGAATATCATTATAGAAATAACTTGAGAAATTTTGGGAAAGCCTGCTATGGTTCCTTCATTAGGAGGAATAGGATTATTTAGAGGAAATCTGATAACCCTATGTGGAAGACTTACCCAGACATCTATGAGTGCTCATTGAACTTCGACAGAAGAAGAATTTGAGATCGTTAAGTTTTTTGAGAACAACACCCCATTTTATATCTTGCTAGGAAAAACCTGTATTGAGAAAGATCAGATACGAAGGAAACAAGAAGAGGAGGATATAGAACATAAAAAGAAAGAACTAAGATATTTCATGGCTAGGAGAATATCACACTTACTGGAAGAAAAAGAGAACTACTCGAAGCTACTAATGACCAAAGATATGGATGTCAAAGTTGAAAAGACACAGGAATATTGGAGACACATGTCTGTACAAGAGAATAGATCACCTACCCCAGAAAGAGAACAAGTATTACACTTGAATCCTATGAAATACCCTCAATAGTGTAAAGTTATCATGCCAAGAGGAGATAAGAAAAATAATGGAAAGAGGAAACCAGTGATTCGGATCACAGGAAAGAAGGTCAGAAAGCTCAGTAAGAAAATAGCAAAGTTAGAAAAATTTCAAGAAGTTCTAGGGAAGACTTCACGGAAGGAAGGTTTCCAGAACTTGAACTCCGCCAGAATAAGTACAACATAGATTGGCACTTCACCATGGTGAAGAAATATGACCGTTGGAGGCATCCTGACCGTTAGATCGACGCTTCCGAACGATTAGGAAATCAGTTACGGCCCGAAAGTTTGCCATTGGACTGTTCGGACCGCGCCATAATAGATGGAATTTCATTGAATAAGGCTTCGAGACCCATTGAAAGAAACCGTTATGAAAATATCTATTTATCCCATCGAGCATTGCACCGAGAACAATTTTTCCAATTGTGATTATCTGAGCCCACATAGAACTATTTGATTTTGCGTAGTAATCATTGAGACCTCGCCATCCATTCTGTTACATTGAGTATTGTTCACCGACCTAAGATATTAGATCTTGAGTGTGCATGTCAGACGCAATTAGTGAAATAGAAAAAGTTTTCGAAGAGATTCTAATAGACCTCATAGCCAAGAAGGTGATGTCCGTAGGAATCCAAGCCTCATCGATGAGAGGAGTGCAATCCTCCCCATCAACTGCTCGTGGATCTGGACCATCCCGAGTTGTGACCGAGAAAAGAACCAAACATTGTGATGACTTGGCAAATGTGAAGCTAATCCCATCCATATTACCCGACTACATCCCACCCCTGGTCGGTGTTGGTCACTATAATTTCTTAATTAATTTCAAACAACCAAGTGAAACATAAATTATCAACCCAGGGAAGTCTTTTGTTTCAAAGATAGCTGCGCACTATATATGCTCAATTCCAAAAGCACTTAGTGTTGTAGTAAA
>WSFP011498988.1:0-14045 GCA_009831015.1 Picea engelmannii | reverse complement strand
ATCACAACCACATTCAGGGTCTCTGCGGCCGACCTCTCCACACAACAAAATAAAGTAGATAAGGTCGTGGAAGAATACTCATATATCTTCTCCTCACCTACCAGGGTACCTCTGCACTTCTAGGTCAAGCACCCCATTGATCTAACCCCCAATGCACCACTTCCCAATGGGACAGTCTATCATCACTCTCTGTTAGAGAATGAGTATATCAAGAGATAGATCCAAGAACTGCTCCACAAGGGGCACATCTATCCCAGCCCATCACCTTGAAGGATTCCAATCGTGCTAGTACAAAATAAAGATGGAACCTGGCGACTCTGCATTGATTACCAGGCTCTGAATAAAATCACAGTCATAAACCGATACCCAATTCCCCGAATCGACGACCTCCTTAATCAAATCACAGGGGAAAAATACATCAGTAAGATTGATCTGAAGTTTAGCTACCACCAGGTCCCGATAGAATAGACAGATGTATAGAAAACTGCCTTCAAGTCAAAGGAAGGCCTTTTTGAATGGTTGGTCATTCCCTCTGGTTTGACAAATTCTCCAGCCACTTTCATGAGGATGATGGACGATATCCTATGACCATTCACCAATACTTTTCTAGTGGTGTGTTTGGATGACATTCTCATTTACAACAAGACTTGGGCCGAACACTTGCAGCATATTCAGTAGGTTCTCCACATTTTGTGGAAACACAAGCTATATGCCAACTTGGAAAAATTCTCCTTTGGCATGGATAGATTCAATTACCTGGGATACATCATTGATCAACATGTCGTGCATGTGGATCCAGCCAAGATCCAATTCATCCGTGTCTGGCTAGCCCCAACCACACTCACTAAGCTTCGGATCTTCTTGGGCCTTCCCAATTTCTATCGCAGGTTTGTGTTGGGATTCTCCCATATTGCATGGGCCATCAGCCAAATAACCAGGGGTGGTGGTAAGGTGAAATTTGTGTGGGGCTGGTCCCAACAAAAAGTGTTTGATGATTTGAAGTAGTGCTTGTGCTCAGCCCTAGTACTTTCACTACCAGACCTGCAACAACCCTTTGAGATCGAGACAAATTCTTCAGACTATGCGGTGGGCACCGTTCTCACTCAACACGACCACCCCATGGCCTATCATAGTGAGACACTATCAGATGTTGTCTGTAATTACCCTACTTATGACAAAGAAATGTACTCCATTGTGAAATCCTGCCACCAGTAGAGACATTACATTCTTGGGAAGGAGATAGTCATCCACACCGATCATAAGCCATTGTAGTTCATGCAGACACAAGGAAAATTGCAGAATGATCACCATCAAAAGTGGCCCACATACTTGCAACAATTCCACCTCAACATCAAGTATAAAACAGGAAGCGCCAATCGCGTCGTTGATTGCCTCAATGGACCACAAGTCACGACACTCACCACAGTGCTAGACTCTTGCGGCCATGAGACATCTGGATGGCCCCAACTCTATGAGACAGACCCGAACTTCACCACCACCTACAAAATGTTGGGTGCAAATGCAGTTGTCGATAAATTCCATCTTCAGGATGGGTTGTTGTGTCATATGGGCCATATATGTGTTCCATCAAGAGAGTGAGTGAAGCTGATCTGGGAAGCCCACTACAGTCAGGTGGTAGGACACTTCAGAGTCGAAAAGACAGTGACGATGCTACATAAACATTTCTATTGGCTAAAACTTCAAGAAGAGGTCAGCAAGTATATCAGGTCCTGCACTTCCTACGCTATTGCCAAACTGACCACTAAGAAACATGGCATGTACACCCTTCTTCCTACTCTTGACATGCCACGGGAATCCATCTCAATGGACTAAATGTCGGGCCTCCCATCTACCAAGAGGGGAAATGACTATGTTTTTGTGGTTGTTGATCTCTTTTCTAAGATGGCGATTTTGGTTGCCTGCAAGAAGAACATCACAGTAGAGGCCACTACCAAGATCTTCTTTGAACGAGTCTGGGTACATTTTGGAATCCCACAAACCATTGTCTCAAATTGGGACAGTCGATTTCTCAGGACATTCTGGTCGAGCCTCTGGTCATTGCTCGACACCAAGCTCACCAAATCCATGACCTTCCACCCCCAAACAAATGGCCAAACAAAGGTCGTAAATCGAATGATTGTGCATATCCTTCGCATGTATAATTCAAAGCACCCTCGCACATGGGATGAGAGCCTTCCCTATGTCCAACATAGCTACAACCGAGCCCTGCATAGCTCAATTGGCCACAACCCCTTTCAGGTGGGGTTGGAATTCCAACCATTGGGTCCCATAGATGTTGCACTTCCCCTTGCGGTCACCTCGACCGATTCATCTCCTGCTCCAACTGAAGCTGAAAAAGCCACCTGGTTCATTGAGCGGATCTAGCACATCCACCAACAGGTTCAGGATATCCTACATAATTCCAATGACAAGTACAAGCAACACCATGATCAACATTGGGTGTCACATAAGTTTGAGGTGGGCGACAAAGTTTGGTTTCACTTGCAGAAAGAACACCTTACAGGACCCCATCAGAAGCTTCGCCCACTCCGTTATGGTCCGTACACCATCACCAAGGCCATGGGGAATAATTCTTTTGAGCTCAACATTCCTCCTTTCCTTGGTATGCACCCAATGTTCAACGTGGATCTCCTTTGCCCTTATTTCCCACCATTATTGGACACCTCAGACGTAGCAGAACAACTGACACCAACAAAGATCAACCCCGAATGCATACGACATGCGTCCAGTGATAAAATTTTGGACACACATATCAAGTTCACTCGACAACAAAGGATCCAACTTTATCGAGTCGTCAAAGCAGGGCAGCTCCTACACCAAGGCAAGTGGCTCACCCGGGGCCAAATTCAGCAAAAAATTCCTCATATGATGGGGGAAATCAATGCAATGGAGACAATTGATTCCTAAGGAGGGAGGATTGATCTAATTGGATATCGGTGTCCACCCACCTTTTCCAACTGGCTCAAAACAAGTTTCTGGCAATTTTGGCAATTTACTATTTTTAGTAGTTTTAACTTTAGAGGCCATTTTGAGGGCCTAAACGAAGGTTTTTCGAGATCGAAATTGTCAATTATAGCCAAAGGCATGATTGAGACCCCAAAATGAATCTCCTCGATGATACCTTTCAAACAGGCTATCATAAGCCTAAAACAAAGATTGTATGCAAAAGTTACGACCCCGGGAAGTTGATGTACTAACTTACCCAAACGGGGCCCACATGACTTTTGGCGCTTCATCTCCTAGCGTTAGGTTTTTGGATGTCTAGGCCCTATGGTTTTTGTCATTCTAGTTTATTGTAAAAAGGCCTTCAGAGCCTCATTGTGATTTTCTTCTTGCGAATGAGCATAGTCATCACATCTCTTTTCAGAGATAAGCCGCCACCATTCCAACAAGCTTGTTTCCACTGCATTTTACAGTTTCAGCTTATTTCCTTATTGAATAGAAAACTAGTTTTATTGTATCTCTTATATTTTGTGTTAATAACCTATTAATAATCTTTTTTCACTTCGTTCTGCTCATAATGAAGCGCCAAAATTCATGTGGGCCCTGTTTGGGTAAGTTAGTACATCATCTTCCCTGGGTCGTAACTTTTGCATACGATCTCCGTTTTAGGCGCATGGTAGCCCGTTGGAAAGGTATCATCGAGGAGATTCATTTTAGGGGCTCAATCATACCTTTATATATCATTGAGAAGCTATATCCTGAAAAACCTTCATTTAGGCCCTCAAAATGGCCCCGGAAGTTAAAACTGGTAAAAATAGTAAATTGCCAAAATTGCCAGAAAACTGTTTTGAGCCAGTTGGAAAAGGTGGGTAGCCATTGATATCCACATGGATCAATGTTAAGCACCTGATAATAATCTATAGTCACTTCATTCTTCTCATAAAATCTGGATCATGACATGACTGTGTTTTTGAGATTTGATGAAGATCACCTTAAACATTTAAGACATACTTTCATGAAGTGCAAAAAAATTGGTTTATCCCTAAATCCTAAGAAGTCTTATTTTACAATACAAGAAGGAAAGCTACTATGTCATATAGTGTCTAAACAAAGAGTTAGAATAGATCCAGAAAGGGTGGAGGCAATCAAATTAATTGGTTTACTAAGGAATAAAAAAGAGGCACAATCCTTTTTAGGTAAGATAAATTTTCTTAGAAGATTTATTCCAAATTTTGCAGAGATCATGAAAAATATCACTAACATGCTTAAGAAAGACAGTGAAATAAAATGGATTGTTGAATCTAGAGACTCGTTTCAGCAAATAAAAAAGGATTTAGGAGAATCCCCAGTCTTGGCTATCCCTAATGATGATAAAGTGTTCCTAGTATTTCCTTTGACTTCTGAGAATACTGTTGCAGTTGTCTTATTACAAAAGAATACTAAGGGTAATGAGAAACCTATGCCATTTTTCAGTAAGGCATTGAGAGATGTTGAATTAAAGTATTGTATCATGGAAAAACAAACATATGCCTTCGTAAAATCCCTCAAAGATTTAAAAAAAAATGTCTTACATTCTAAAATCATTTCATATGTACCTACTAGTGTTGTGAAAGATATCCTTATTCAACCTAATAGTGAAGGAAAAAGAGAAAAATGGATAGCCAATATCCAAGAATATGATGTGTAGATCAAGCCTACCAAGGTTGTGAACGGACAAGGGATAGAAAAGTTGCTAACATAGTCTAATTGTAGGGTTTTAGGAATGAATTTGATATCTTAATATTTAATAGAAACAAAACCTTAAGATGATGACCTACCAGAACCATGTCAGAAGGTAGCTCCAAATTTTTCATAGTCTATGTGGTATAAAGATATAGTCTTTTATTTGCATAATTTGAAATGTTCACCATATTGTGATAAAACTAAGGCTAAATCCATAATATTAAAAGCAATCAATTATTGTATCATTGTTGACCACCTTTTTTGGAAAGATCCTCGAGGAATTTTGTTAAATTTCATTACTGAAGAAGAAACACATGGAATAATCATTGAGTTCCATAAAGGGATGTGTGGTGGCCATCACGCTTGGAGGGATACAACACAAAAGATACTGAGGGCCGATTATTATTGGCCTACTTTGTTTTCTAATGTTAACTCACTTGTTAGAGCATGTTTGGAGTGTCAAATATTTGCAAGGAAACAAAAGTTGTTTTCATTACCACTCAGGCCTATCAAAGTGGAAGCACCATTTTGGCAGTGGAGTTTAGATTTCATTGGTGAGATCAATCCTAACTCTAGTGGTCAACATAAATGGATCTTAACATACATAGACTATTTTACAAAGTGGGTAGAGGATATTCCTACAAGAGAAACAACATATTCAATTATTATTAAGTTTCTTGAAGAAAATATTCTATCTATATTTGGTTGCCCAAGGAATATTAGCATAGATAATGCACAAGAAATTAAGACTACACAAATGGTAGAATTATGTCAAGAATATAAAATTGATCTTGGGAACTCAACCTCCTATTATCCACAAGGGAATGGTTCAGTTGAACGGAAAAACATAATCTTATTGAAGATCATAAAAAAAATGCTATCATAGAATAATAAAACATGGGATTCTCATATGAAATATGCTCTGTGGGTAGATATGATCATTACAAAGAGGTCAATTGGTACTTTCCCTTTTCATCTAGTTTATGGGATATATGTGGTTTTAACCATTCATTTTTGGCTCCTTGTGATGAAATTATTACAGGATGCAGAGGATGAGACAAGTGATATGCAAAGGAGAATAAAGCAGCTGATATAATTCCAATAAACAAGAGAATATGTACAGACTAAGACTCATGAACATTAGGAAAGAATGAAGAATATATTTGATGAGAGAGATAAGGAGAGAAATTTCATCACTAGAGGTTTAGTTATGAAATGGGATGCTAGAAGAGAAGCCAAACGGAACATGGAAAATTTGATAATCTATGGATTGGACCCTTCCAAATTTCATCAGTACTAGATAATAACACCTATGACCTTGCTCATTTGGACGAGGAACTATTGGGAGATCCTATAAATGGGAGGTTTCTCAAACATTTCTTGCAGTATTAATCCCTGACAATTTTCCTTCTCTGTACATTATGTAGTTAATTTTGAATTTCTAGTGTTATTTTCATTTCTAGTTAGAATTTCAATTTTTAGATGACTATTTGTTTAGTGTTTGAAGTTGTTGATTATTATACAAATTAGAGATATTATAAGAAGTGGTGGGGTTATGGTTTTAAAATTAGGCTCCATATCCTGATGGGAAAGGAACTTAATCTATAGTTCTCAGTAGATCACAAGGATATGTTGTCCTTGTTGGCACCAATGTTAGTGCACTGCTAAAACTTTTAGACCGGGAATGGTAAAACCGCTTGGTGTTCTACCAAAAAGAGTGATTCTATTTGAGTTTATGGTTATAATTACTTGAGTGCTTTAATTTCAATGACCAGGGGATAATTTCAGGGGTTATTATGTGAGAGATTATCTCTGGGAGCCTAAGTGAGAACCCTAAGTAAAAATTTGACGCAAAATAGTGATTAAAATAAAGGTAAAGTGCTAATATACAAGGGATCACTAGTCAAAATAAGGGCTAAAAAGTATTAAAGTTACCAAGGGCTAGGAACCAAGGGCGCAGAGCACAATTTTCTTTAGTGGTCGAACAACGATTAAATCTATGACCGATAATTCATTTCACATCGGTAACTAGAATGAAGGTTATGTCCCCTTGCACAAGCGAAGCAATAAATTGATTAGGATGTAACATTCCCACTATAATCCCCAGTTTAATTAATGTGTTTGTAGATATAATGTGTGGCTACGACCAAAGTGATGTAATATGCGAATTGTATTTCTGAATGTTAATAATAAAATTTGATGCCAACTGCTAAAGGGACATGGACAGAGATAGGGGATGAATTAATCCACAAGAGGGGAGGATCTAAGAGAATGTCCAAGAGGGGTTCCAAGGGGAATTACCCATGTATATTAATTCAACACATTTTCCTAAAATTTCTATTGGTATATGAACCTTCTAATTTTTTATTGAGTGTTCCCAAATCCAATCATTGAATACATGTAAGAGGGTGGGTGTGAGTACTCACATCCCAAATTTATTGGGCACATGGGGGATGAGTAAAATTAGATTGGGGAAGTGTGTGAGTCAATCAAGCAATCCAAAGGAGAGGAAACTTGTATGGGTAGCTACTAGCAGTTTTTCACAGTCAGTGTTTTTGAATGAAGAGCAAGTGCAGAGAAAGAAAAAGAGATTGGAGTTGTTGTATCCATGGAGGGAGAATTATAGAGCAAGCAAGAGAGTATTGGAGAATATTTTGAGTTGGATACTGAAGAGTCAGGTTCTCAAGCTTGAAGATTAAACTCATGTGTAGATTGCACTAAATCAACAAGTATTTGTTGTGGTTTGTTGGGAATTTTCCAAGAAGCAAGTTCCCTTGAGTTTCCATCTAATAGATTCTTGGTTACCTGTGCCAGAGAAACCCTGATAAATGAATGGGATGCTCGCGGGACTGAGATCACTTAAGGGGTACATTTTTGGGTTGAGCAGGTTAAAAGGAAGAGAGTTGGTGGAAAATCGGGATAGTTGTAGGAAGATACCAACGGGTTGTGAGTTTTATGAGTTGTGAGTGGATAGTGAGAGACCACCCTCTTTTGTGGATTACTAGCCTCATCTTAGGGGTGACTCATCACTCGATGTTGATATTTTGAACTGTAAGTTATGGTTGGGTGGAATGTCCATCCCAAGTAGTTGGTTGCATTTGTTTCTAAAATATAAGTGTTTTACCTTGTTTATGTTTGGATTTATAAGTTAAATCGTTGTGTATGAACTTTGTGTATTTTGAAATAATTTACATGTTGTGTTGAATCAATAGGTTGCATTCATGTTGATTTTAGCATTTTGTAGATATATTAAGTGAATGGTAATAGATGGTAGTTATTTCTAGTTGTAATTTGTTGTTGTAAGCTACAAGAAATGATTAAGTTAGAAAAAAAGTTATTTTTATGAGTTTTGCGCACCATAATGTCCCTTAGAAGGGTTGGGGGGCGTTACATAGGATGGATGACACTCATTCATTGGAATCACATCATGAGAATGGGATATAAAAATTCCAAGCCCTTGAATGTGATACCTTCATCGGGAAGTGGAGAACAATTGTCTCCCCACACAACATAGATGGTTCGTGCTAATGTGATATACTTGGCACTTACACGTCACACTACTCTATAGAAATGTCAGGATCTATATGACAAATGTACATCCGCATGGTTGAGTTAAAAATTGATAGGTGGCAGTGGGACCTAGGTTATTAAATGCTACTTTTAAAATATCATATGGAGTACTGGGAAATGTGGGTTGACCATGATGCCACATACATGGCACATATTAAAAGTACCCTGGTGGGCCAAAGGAGGGGCTTATTTCTCATTATCGAAGTGGTATTTTACTTTCAAAAGTAACTACTTGTGTTGAACTCCTCTCAAATGCCTGTACATACAATCAACATTCCATTAAAAAGGTATTCATGATCCTATCAACCCCCCTCTTTCTATTTTCCTTATCTTTTTCCCCTGTAAGTTGATAGAATGTCTGACCAGTCGAGCCCTAGTAGATGTCACGTACCCAAGAAAATGATTGTTGGTGATGATCACCTAGTTGATGGAGAAGGGGATGTTTTCAACCCGCTCTGTCATTCTTAGACATACACTAGTTGATTCAAAGGGCCAAGGTAGATGTTAATGATCATGATTATTTTCATTTATGGGAATCAAACCTGGCCTAAGAAATCTTTACCCAAACTTACCATTTCCATGAATTGGTTAATGGGTGTGTTATTAATTACCAAGTTGAAAAGAAATTGATAGTTTCCACAGATCATTCTAGGATAATTTTTCAAATAAGTAGGGAATATGTTTCTTAGATGCTTCAATTTCTAGATCTTTCTACTTCGAAAATCCTAGAAGATGATGCTTTGGCCCAAAAGTTTCAGGCGTTATTGCAACCTCAGAGAGAGAATGTGTTGAGAATTATTCTAGCTCACAATGTCCCACTACCAGTTGGATCACCACCCTACAAATCAGAATTTTTTCCTGAGCCAACCAAACATGCCATCACCATGGTATTCCAAATCTTGGGTTATGATCATGATAGAACGATGAGACATTTTTTGGATTGATGTCTATATTGTGTCCTCTAGATGCAATAATGTATACTAAATTGGATTACTGTCAATTCCTAGATGAAGTCATACACTTCCATTTATCTAATTTTCACAATTCCAAGACGTTATGGTACCAGGATTACTTGGTCTATCATACAATGTTCAACAAAATGTCACATTTTGAGAGATTGGGGATTCAACCAGTAAGTCACTCAGGAGTGCACAAATCAGTCATTGAATGGACTATATAGGTTAGAAAGAAATATCAAAACAAAGGTTTTACTAGATTTGTAAATAGGTTTATGATCTCATTCTATTCCTTGTTGCATAGTACCCCACCTCTCATAATGTTCCCTGAATTCAAGAAGATGCTATAGTTGAGCAAAGAGACCAGAGTGGGAATTTGGTTCTTTTTTTAGGATCACACAATCATAAGAACATATGGTTTTGAAGAATACCCTTATAAGCTACCAGCCTTCCTGACTCCCAAGATGTTTTCCCTAGAGTACATAAGAGAGAGACACCATTATAATTGCCTACATTTTTCCTAGCATAAAAAAACCATAAATTTCAAGATACCTTAGGAGTTTGGTCCTTTCTTGGTGAAATTTGGGACTACCTTAGAAATTGTAGAAGAAATGATCCAATAGCTAGATTTAGAGAAAGGGAAAAAATGGGTTTATGACCCATTCAATGTGATTTCAGATAGAAGGCCTAGTTACAAGCATCCACCAAATCCACTAATAGGGAATTGCTAATCTTGACTCATGGGAGGATGTTAAGGAAACTTTTGAAAAGCATGCCCTATATCAAACACTTACCAAACAAAAATAATTAGCAAAGGAAATCTCAATCCCCTAGAAGCAAGAATCATAAGTAACAAAAAGTTATTTCTCATAGATATTGTCTAAAATGAATTTAGATGAATCGTGGGGAGAAAAATTGAGTAATAAGGCCCAAGCTGGTGATAAATCAAAATCATTGGCGGTCGTAGGAGAAATTACCAGTAAAGGAGTAAGTATACATGGCCAAGGGTCAGGTGAAGGTGGTTCAACATTAAGAGATCTTGTTCTTACAATTGAACATCTTTCTTCTACTTTGTTAACATCAACAAAATCTTCACAAAACACCACTACTATAGGGACATTTGAAAACTAACCCTCCTCATTTTCTCAATACATGGATATAAAGAACCAAAATTAAGATATTAGAAAAGAGATGTATCCCCAAGATTGGGAAGAAAATATATCTTAGATAAAAGTTCTCTCTATTGTGGATTACCGATAGGGAACATTCAACTTGGAATACTTGATCCAAAAGTTCCTACAACTCTTTCCCTTACTGATTACAAATCTATGCATATGAAAATGAATCTTGGTGATGTCCACCCAATAGACATGATTAAATTACATAAAATGACTAGTGATATTCTTTACAAAGGATTCCTCCAATCCACTTCTAGTGTATAGAAAATGCAAAACATGGTGGTGAAAATTGATAAGCAATTGAAGTAGGATAAGTTGGCTACCAAAGCCAAGCATACTTGAATTGCTGAATTGGAGAAGAAAATTGTTTCTTTGAGTGTAAACCCCAAGAGTCATGTTGAGGTGGGATATTTGATAAAGAAAAAGGACAATGAAATAAAATTTCTCAAGAAGAAACTAAATGTCCTATATGTACAACATGTGTAGAATCCCGATTTACAAGCAATATTTGAAGAAAATGAGCATATATATCAACAATTTATAGAGATTAAGAAAATGATAGAACAAATAGAAATAAAAAATGAAGCCTTGAAAGTCCAAGAAACTCGACTATTGCAAGCATATACGTCAGTTAAAACTCATTCCACTTCACTAGATCCAGATGAAGGCCTATTAAAAGTCATGGCCAATTTGAGTGTGAAAGAGATTGAATTGGACACTTTGACTAATAAGCTTAAACACAGGGATGCTAAGGTAACGAAGCTAGAAGAACATGTAAAGATAAGAGAAGTACTCTTGGAAAAAATCAATGTTGCCTAAGAGGAAACACAAAATGATTTATCTCATATGAAGATAAATATTAGGTAGGTGTTATATTCTTTGCATGTGTGTGGGGGGGTACATCATATTTGACGACTACGTCTGACGATCTTGTTTTTTTTTCTATTTTAGCATTTTTTTCTATTTTTAGCGGTTTTCTAAATTAATCCTAGATTAAGGAATTAGGGTTTTGGTAGCTCAGAAATACCTAAAATAAATTATTTATTGTATTGCGAATGGTGAAATTAATACAATGAAGAGTTAAGAGGTGTGACACCAAGGAAGGCTCTTTTTCTCCTGGTTAAGGGTTTCCAACGTAAATCTTTTTGTACTATATGTATGAGCCATTGATTACTTTATGTTTTTCTTAAGAATATGTATGCATTGCTTTACTTCACAGGTTTAAAACTTACATGTGGTATCAGAGCACGTTTTTGTCTTTAGGGGGGACACCTTTGTTGCCAAGGTTTTGGCTCGGTCTTGATAGATCAAATTTATCTTGGTTCTGTGATAAACCTGGGTTCAGTGGGAACTTTGCAGTGGTGATTCATGTGTTGAAAGATAATGACAAGAAATTCTAGAATCGAGATTGAGAAGTTCAATGGTAAAAAATTTGAGCTATGGAAGTTCAAGATGGAGGATCTTCTTGTAGAAAAATAACAATGGATCGTTGTGGATCCTGGTACACGACCTACTGGTACACAAACTACTGGTACACAAAATACTAGTACACAATATACTAGTACATAAACTACTAGTATTCAATCTACTAGTATGTCGAAATAATATTGAGAGAAGTTCTATAGAAGAGAAAGGAGTATGATTTGACCCTACTTGGATGATTCAGTGTTATTGAATGTGTTGGGACAATCTACAGCCAAGGAATTATGGGAAAAGTTGGGAAATTTGTATCAGTCAAAGTCCTTGGTAAATAATTTGTTTCTTCAAAAGAAGTTGCATCATATTAGAATGGAAGATGGAGATTCTATGACAGAGAATATAAATGGCTTCAATACTCGAGTAAGTCAACTTGGATTTGTTAATATTATGTTTGAAGAAGAAGATAAGTGTATTTCTTTGTTATGTTCTTTTTTAGACTCCTGGGATAATCTCGTTGTAGCAATTAGTAGTACCACTCAATCTACATTGAAGTATGAGGATATAATTTAATCCTTTTTATTAGAAGAGATGAGGTGGAAAAACATGGATATTCATAGAACAAATGATTTATTTGTAAGAGGTCATCCCAAAGATAGGAATACAAATAAGTCTTCGGGGGGGAGATCTAAATCTAAAGGTAGGTATAAATCAACAAAAAAATCTTTGAGGAAATGATGGAAATGTGGTAAATATGGGAATTATAAGAAATATTGTAGGTATAAGAAAGTTTATATAGCAAAGGGATATGATGACACCTCTTCCATAGAGGAAAAAACCTCCACAGACAAAGGAGGTGATGTTTACCTGGAATCTACAGGTACACATGCATATCATGATGTGTGCTTGATCAACTCGAGTGAATCATTTCATATGCCTCCTCACAGGGAGTGATTCAATGAATATGAAAATTATGATGGTGGTGATTTCTCCCTAGGAGATGAATCGATAGCCAAAATCATGGGATATTGAAGGGTTAAGCTATTGTTGAAAGATGGAAGGATTAGAACTCTCTCTAGAGTTATACACATTCCAAATATAGTCAGGAGCCTAATATTTGTAAGTAAGTTGGATGATGCAAGTGTGGATACTTTATTGGGAAAGGGAACTTGCAAGATGGTACGAGGATCAATAGGGTTGATGAGGGGATTTTGGTGTGGAAATCTATACAAGTTATTGGGAAGAAATTATATTGATGGGTATAACAATTCTATTTTCCATGAGCAAATAAATAAATAATATATGATCCATACTGGCCCTGGAAATAATGCCATGATGTGGCATCAAATATTGGGACATATTGGAGAAAAGGGGCTTTGAACACTACACTGTAAAGGTATGGTTGAAGGTGTGTCTAGTCACACCCTGGATTTACGCTTCACGGTCGTATGGCGCTTCACATACCCACGGGCCTTAGACGGTTAAGGGCCAGCGCGTAACCGTGTGACAGTCACTGCAAGACTAGTACAAACTGTCACACGGTTACGCGTTGGCCCTTAACCGTCTAAGGCCCGTGGGTATGTGAAGCGCCATACGACCGCGTGAATATAAATAAAGGGCCAAAGTTCAAACAATTATAAACATAGGTGTGCCCATGGTCACATCACATACCATGTGACCGACGATTCAAATGAAAGGGCTATACAATAGAGCGCGCATATAATAATGTGGTCACATTGTATATACGCGGGATCGGGGGCCAGGGCTAAGCCCCAACCCAGTCCGCGCCCACCATATAATACATTTCAACATAAATATAATATGTTTCATTTAGATTACAAGGCACATGTGGTGGTGCGTCGGTCGACGACCCTTCCCAAGGCTCTTCCCCTGCTCGGAGGTTGCGGGGTTGAGTCCTGCTGAATGCAAAAATTTTAAACCAACATGTGTGTGACACGTGGCGGACATTGATTGGGTCACATGTTGCCATTCCATTCATTGAAAACATGCCACGTAATATGCCAACTATCCACACAACTACCTGCCACATGTCGTACGACCTGCCAAGTCAGCGTTCGTACGGACTGTACAATCAGCACCCCTTTTTTTTACATGTTTGTAATTTTGAAAAGAATGTTGATACTGAGAGGGGGGTGAATCAGTATCAAGTACAATTTAAAAACCTTTTCCAACTTATACTTAAACCATTCAATTATATCCAATGAGCAATGAACAATAG
>WSFP011498987.1:0-14045 GCA_009831015.1 Picea engelmannii | reverse complement strand
GATGCATATGCAAAATTCAGGAGTCCGTCAACCAAAGATTACAAGGGATTAGAGGTTGATACATAATTTAGTTTCTATTTTATAAATATTATTTATTTTAAGTTTGGGTTTTCTTAATGGTATGAGTAGCTCAATTTCAATTTCTAGTTCCATTACTCTTTCTCATTCCCAAATTTGTTATTTAATTCAATAGGATTAGGGCCACTTGGTACTATGTCTACCAAAGAACAATTCATACATGTATTCACAATAGTTTGGCAACTTCCTCAATTTATCTTAGTTCATTGCAGCATGAGCTCAATGGAGAAAATATTTCGTGGACTTGACAATTTATAAAGCTCTATAGCAAAGTACTTTGGCAGGTGGATTTTGTTATGTCACATTTGGGTGAGCTAAAATGCAAACCTGCTTAGGCTTCAAACAAACAAGGGTTAAGAAGATCATTGGATATATCTTCTTATACGTTTAATGGTGTTTTATTTCTTGATGTACATTAGGAACACTTGTCTGGGATGTTAATGCATCTATTTGGGATATTAATAGAATTACCATAGTAAATATTTAAGCACATATTTTCTTCCACTTTATTTGTACGAAAAGAATAAAAAGTTTGAGCAAGCAAATATTCTCTACTTTTGACCATAAGGAATATGTCTCTAAGTTTTGGCAAGTAATGACAACGATAATTTAGGTTTTTATTATTTACCATTTGGAATTTCCAAGGTTTCTCAATATTCATTTAGTCAATGATCATTGGATATATCTTCTTATACATTTAATGGTGTTTTATTTCTTGATGTACATTAGGAACACTTGTCTGGGATGTTAATGCATCTATTTGGGATATTAATAGAATTACCATAGTAAATATTTAAGCACACATTTTCTTCCACTTTATTTGTACGAAAAGAATAAAAAGTTTGAGCAAGCAAATATTCTCTACTTTTGACCATAAGGAATATGTCTCTAAGTTTTGGCAAGTAATGACAACGATAATTTAGGCTTTTATTATTTACCATTTGGAATTTCCAAGGTTTCTCAATATTCATTTAGTCGATGATGATAATGAATCTATATGTTCTTTTCTACTTGCAAAAAGATCATGTGGGTTTTGCTCATTTCATTTTTTCTTACAGACTTCAAAGAGTCCCATGGTCTTGTGCCTAATTGAAGTATTCTACAGTGATTACCTTTAGATCATTAGCATTACATATATTGGTTCTTGCGAATATAATGAACCATTGATCGCATTTCCGTGGTTTCTTGTTTTCACCTAAGAATATTCTATAGTTTAGCTTCTAGAAGTTCTCCAACATTACCTAATTAAATTCATGTATTATTCTTGACCCTTCCCACTTTCTTTTCTGCTATATTGTTTAATATATTCCCTATGCCTATGTGGAAAGAGGAACGTTGTAAAACAAGCTACTGGTAAGTTGAGCACATGTTTTTTTTTTTTAGCTTTTTTTTTTCTGTATTTAGTGCTTCCAGGCTTAGCATAGGAACAAATGATATGTTGTTTATGTAATTTATTAGACACTATTTCTAGAAATTGATATACCACCTCTAGGTAAGTATCATCCTAAACCAATGCTCAAAACATGATCAATTGATAGATATCATGATATTTCTTATGATCCTAAAAATGTTAAGATAATTTAAGTTTTCAAGTGCATATGTCTAGGTTGTTAATAGAATTTAAGTTTTCAAGTGTATATGTATGTGATATTAATAGAATTTATGATTTCAAGTGCATATGTTTGGAATATTAATAGAATTATTGTGCTAAATATTGTAGCACTACTTTGCTTTTTCTTTTATTTTTAAGAATAAACAAAAAAACTTTGAGCAAGCAATTACTCTTTGCTTTTGACCATAGAGAATGTGTCTTTGGCTTTCAGCAAGTAATGACAAGGATAATTTATATTTTTACTTTTTACTGACTCGAATTTCCAAGCATTCTCAATACTCATTTGATTGATCTTTTTTTATTCCAAGAAAAGAATCTTTATATTCAAGAGGGATGAATATACAAGTTTTTGTACCCCAAGGAAACTAACTTTTCTTTACAACCAATCAAAAAATCTCTACTAATATTTTGTCTACATACAAACTGTTATCCACTATCATTGAGATCATAATATGTCCATACTTATCAGTTCAAACTTACTTACATAATTGTCTAGCTGCATAAACATAAAATATATCATTTAAAACTGAAATTCCATTGATTTCATCTCCTCTATTAATTTATCTGAACCTAGCAATGGGCGTTTATTCTGAAATAAAATCACTTTATTTAATAACAACGCAATTAGGTTACTTAACGAAAATCAATGGAAGCATAGAAACCGAAACCAACACACATTGCACAAGATGTTTTGGGTAAACACCCCCAAAAAAACCTTGAAGGGAAAATCAAATCTAAGTTTGATTTTATTAATAAAAATCTTGGGCTCCCATCCTGGGATAATGGCCCATCAGAGGAATGCAATGCAATAATAGCCTAGCCCACTTGGTTGTTATCTCCCTTGTTTCCCCTTTGTGCCTTTCCTCAACCCCACACACTCACACTTGGATGAACTATCTTCACCCACTCACTGAGATCTCCTCTGTGTGTGTGTGTGTCTCATCCTCTCACCTAGGTTTCCTTTTATTACATTGAGTTAACCCTAAATCTAAAATCCTAGATCTCCTCCAAAGTGATCAAAGACTGAGATCTAATCTCACATTCACTTTATATCCAATGGCTAGGACTTAATAAACTCTCATTTAAGTTACTAATGTCAAGTACTTAGGCATTTAACTTAATTAATCTCACATTAATTAAAAGGTCATTCACTTTAATTATTAACACATAAAGTGAACTTCCAAAGGTTTTCTGAGAGGTTACAAGGATGACTTCCACATGATAGACATCCAGTCTACGTGGAAGTACTTGTTCGATGCTAAATACATCAACACTCCCTCTTAGCGTGGAAGGTACTTCTACCACCTAGAGGTGGCCCTGTCTTCCCTGTTAGATTTGCTACCATGGTTGCTCTCCAATCCACCTCACTGGTTGCTCCCTCTCAAAAAGAATCTATCCTTGCCATCTCACTCAAACCCTTCGTTGAAGACTTTCCTTTGATCATGCTCCTAGAAGCCTATATCATGACTTCTTTTAGACAAACTTGGAAGGTTGGTCCTTCCCACCTGAACCTAAAGGTTGACTCCCTCTTAGTTACTCGACCTTTGTAGCTACCTACTCCTTGTTCTTTGTCACTATCTTGTTGCTTTCCATTGCTCGCATAGGTTGGCCCTTTATCCTATACAACTTTCTCTCTATAACAACAAAAACAGATGTTGTGTCTCAGCAAGACCTTATGGGCTTGATCAATGCTTGTCCATCTTGGAACAATACATCAAAACCTTCTTCTCAATCACTGAGACTGAGAGCACACTCATCCTTAGTTCTGGCACCCATAGAACATTGATCACTCTCAACACGCATCCTAACTCCATATGGGATGGCATTGTTCCATGTCCTTTACTGCATGCTTGGTCCCCATACCAACTTCCACATACATATCTTAGTCAAACTATGTGAAGCTCTCGAACAACTCTCGTGCTCCTATCATATGATATGTGGCTTCAATATCTATTAACCATGCACCAGCTGATATGGTGCCCAAAGAAGTCTAGGAAACAATTAAGAGCTATGATTGTTCAAACTTCTTGGCAAACTCATCTTGAGCCTTTGTCGATGCAGCTAACTCTAGTTGCATCTCATTTCCAACCTTCTTCTTGTTAGAACATTGTCTTGCATAATGCATAAAATTGCAACATGCATAGCACTTGACTTTGCTCATGTCCTTCTTCTTCTTGTCATTTTGAGAGGTAGACTCTCTGCTGACAAGCTTCTTGAACTTTCCCTTTTTTTTTGGCTAGCAAGAGGAAGGTTCTCATCATCATTCTTATGCATGTCTCCATTCAACTCTTCATCCTGAACTTCCTCCTAAATGAATTCATCCCACAACATTGACCAATCAGGGAGCTTCTCTCGTGCCACAACCCCTTTGATGAATGGTGTCCACTCCTTCATGAAGCCTTTGAGTGTCATCCTCACCAACTCTAAGTCATCCACACTTCCCTGATTGCAGCCAGTTCATCTCAAACCTATCGGATTCGGGTGAGATAATTCATCACCATATCTGATCCTATCATCTTTGTATCCATGAGCTTATCTCTCAGCACCATCTTGCAATTCTCGTTCTTGCTCTGAAACAAACTCTCTAGAGCCTCCCACATTTCCCTAACAGTGTTCTTTCTAGATAAATGAGGGATCAAGTGATTCCTCACTCTGTCTAGGATATTCCTTTTATTTTTCACATCCTTTATCTTATGGGCGACAAGATATTTTAGATCTGTTGGTGGTGCCACGATGTTGGAAAACTCTCAAATATCATTCTCCATCAACACCAACTTGATCCTCTCCTTTCACGGACTGTAGTTGGACACCCCATCCAACCTATCCTTGAACCGCAAACCAAATGCGGCCATCTCCACAACCTGCTAAAAACTCAAATTTGGTCTACCTGGACCTACTGCCTAGTCATGTTTCCCGCTACCCGAACCCCTGCTCAAATCTCCCATGGCCTCCTGTTGTTTCTCGAGTATTTTTCTGGGTTACCTGAGTCTTTTTTGGGCGTTGCCCGACCACAGGGACATAACTTTGTTGACCAATATCTTATCACGTTCATTCATAAAGCGGGTTTTTTAATTGTAAATAATAAATTCAATATATTGTCGGTATTGGGGGGGGATGTGGGGTCTCAAGGGGTTTATAGGTATTGGGGGGTATAAAAAGAGGTATCTTTTGAAAATAGGGATTTCTTTTATTGCAAATATGTATTGGGAGGGGGGATCAATAAAAGTATTTTGGGATATATTTACCAATATCTAGGGAAATTAGGGGCAGTCATTAATATCCCACAAATGAAGGTGTTATGTCACAGGTCCACAGAGTGAATACCACGTGTGTCTGACTACTTCTGCTCATTGTCGGATAGTTATTCATGCTTCCCAGCATACCTGTCTGTTGCCTGGCCCCTATGGCCCTTGTTAGGTGACTCTGTGGCCCTTTGTGACTCTCTACAACCTGTCGGTGGCCTGAGATCTATCCTGGCTACTACTCCTTAGCCCGCACGATCCTTCCTCACGCTACCAGCTTCTTTCATGTGGTTGTCGGTTGGGCTGCACCAGCGACCTTTTACCATGCACCTGCCTTACCTCACAGCCTCCACCAACCGGTGATTTCTCTTAGTAGCTCTCCACGTCCACACGTTATCCACCTCAAGAGGATCACACCTCGTGTCGAGTTTTTGGATCAATTTCCCAACCTCTTCACGTTCTCAGCTTCATGCCTTCATTCGCCAGCGGATTTATCCGCATGCACCCAACCACCTCTCGACCACTATGCTACCTGATATGCTACTCGTTGGCTCTTTCGCAGTCCCCATGTATTCTCTCTATGCAGATTGCAGTCTAGCCCACTATCCCACGCAGCTCTTTCTTATGTCGCTCGAATCCTTTCCATAGTTAGACCCCTACCGACGCCCTCTACTTTTTCCAACACCCGATCCGCAACTACTCCTCTCAACCTCCTTATGACTTACTTCATCTTTGCCATCAATTTTTTAAGTCATCAAATCTCACAACCCCTACTTGGCTCCTTCACACTAACAATTCCCACGATCTCTGTAGCACATGTTTTACCACTAGCTCATTTCTTAATCATGGTAGCTTTACCCAACAGCCCAATGAATTTTCTCACTGTAGCAGTCACTTTGGAAACCAGTGTGGTCATATGATCGGTATTGCATTGTACAACAGAGGCCATATAGTTGTACGAAATACATATTTTTTAATTTATTTTACCTTGTAGCTCTGCAAAATAAAATTTTCACGCAAACCAAATAAAAATAATTTCCTGCTATAGATAATCTCACCTGTGCAACGTGGTTTCCTCAGATTCTTGACTCTAATACCATGTTAATTTGTCTGAACCTAGCACCAAGCAGTTATTTCGAAATAAAATCACTTTATTTAATAACAACATAGCTAGGTTACTTAACAAAAATCAACGAAATCATAAAAATTGAAACCAACATACATTGAACAAGATAGTTTGGGTAAACAACCATGGGAAAACCCCGAAAGGAAAATCAGATATGAGTTTGATTTTATTAAAAAAAATCTTAGGCTCCCATCCTCGGATAATGGCCCATCGGAGGAATACAATGCACCAATATCCTAGCTCACTTCATTGATATATCCCTTGCTAACCCTTTGCACCTTTCCCCAGCCCTGCCCACTCACACTTGGATGAACTCTCTTCACCCACTCAATGAGATCTCCTCACTATGTGTGTGTGTCTCATCCAATCACATAAGTTGTCTTTTATTACATTGATTTAACCCTAAATCCAAAACCATAATTCTCTTGCCATGGTTTTCTTGAAGCATTTTCAGTTTACTATATGGTATGAGACCAGTACAGAGCTTTTGACCTCACTCCAACAATCATCTTTCACCCACATATCTTATCATATTCATCAATGGAGATGGTGAAGATGGATGATTAAATATCTCATTCTAGACCAACTCCTCGCGGATTGGATTACAAATTCACTCTTATTTCCCATTGCCCGTGATGTTTCCATGGGAAAAGTTGTTACTGAGGAGCAGGATATCAGTCGTGCACAGTATTTGGATTTAGTATATTCCTAGTCTGGCACACTTTATGATTTAATCCCTAACGCTCCTTTTTCGTTGAACGATTCAACAAAACCTGCTCCAGAACCAAGTTCCATTTCGAACACCAAGACTACTTCTGCTCCTTCTTAAACCTCTGAGGTGAACACGGTCCAATCCACTTCATCTCAGCAACCAGGAGGAAAGAAGAAAAACAAGGATAAATCCAAGAAATTTTCTAACAAGTAGGATAATCCAAATACTGTTAATACTTAGTCGAATAGGAAGCCTAAGTTTCCTTGCATCATCTATGAGGAAGACCACTACATGAAAGACTACCCTCATCGTGAGGCAATCTCTGAATTTTTGAAGGCTTCCTCCCAACCGGTTCAACAACAACATCTAGTTGCACAAAATCTCACCCCTCCGTAAGGGGGAAATGTAGGTCATTCCCACCATGGGGATGCTTCATCGAGCGCCTCTAAGGTGTACATGTTTAAGGTGGTTAATGTAACTACTTGAACAAATACTTAAGACACTCCTCCAGGTGATTAGGCTAAGGGAAAGGTTGTCGATCGGCCCCCCACATCCACTCCTCCTCCATCTTCCAATCCTCTTCATATTGAGAAGCCAATCTTTGACGCAGTGTTGTGCCTGCCCAAGAGCATAATTCAAAAATCGACATTTAATCCAAATGCATGCACTGCCCAAAACTACAATATCGTTGAAGATTTGGCGCAAGCACCTTGTGCTATGTTAGCCCTCGAAGTTTTACAGAATTGTCTGAGTCAATGTAGAACCCTATTGTCAACCATTGGAGCTATGGATCCAGAAGCATCAAATCTGATCACATTTAATCTAGATTACTTTAAGGAGAGGCTCTCCCACCACTTAGCATTCCAAATTCAAATTTTGGTTGGTGGAAAGAACATCCATCGCATTGTTTTGGATGAGGGAGCCTCCACCCGTGTCATGTCTTTTCCTTGTTGGAGAGACCTAGGTTCTCCTAAACTTACCCAGTCCCCTACCACCTTGAAAGCGTTTGATGGGTGTGGTTTTCAACCTCACAGACTCTTGCAATCTTTCATTGTGACCTTGAAGGGTAAGACTATTTCAGTCGATATCGAAGTAGTTGACGTGCCCGTGAATTACAATTTTTTATTTGGTCGTAGTTGGTTCTGTGCAATGACTGTTGTCACGTCTACAGTGTTTCGTATCTTACGATTTCCCCATCAAGAAAAAATTATCATTGTTGACCAACTAGACTATATAACTCCATATCTCCACAATGTTGCGATGAATGATGTCCCTTTTCTAGGACAATCTAGTCTTGAGAGTGTAGGAGTAGGTCTCCTAAAGGATTCCTCACTCATGGGGGTTTTTCCTTTACCTACTCTTGCCACCCCACAGGTTTCCACGTTAAATATGATTTGGACTTAGGTGCGACAATCCCTCGAATCATCTGATCCTTTGGTAGTACCTGGTCTCGACGAGCATAGTTCATTGTCTATGTCAAGCTCGTTAAAAAATGAAACAACCCTCCCTCCATTCAAATCAAGTCTCACTCTCGATCATGTACTTGAACCTTCTTTTCCTTCGCCTAGTGAAAATGTTCCCATTAGTAACCAGAAATTTAAACGAGGAAAGAAGAAGAAGAGTCGAAAGAAATGACGCTTTGGGGGTAGGTCTCCAGCCTCTGGGCATCATGATGGAGCAAACCCACTAGATCCTATCACGCAAGCTAGGGGAAAAACACCTCTAGAGAGATACGTTGTTAGGAGTGATCCTCGCTTGGGGGTCGTTCCCATCATAACGTAGTAGTGTTTTCTAGAACAAGCTTAGTCTTTCTTCTTTCTCATGCTCATAAATACATGAGAATAGGTTATCGAGCTCATTATTTATTCTTTCTCGTGCTCATTAATACATGAGAATAGTTTATCGAGTATACTTTTATCTCTTTTTCAGACTCGTAAAAGCTATACAAAAAAGGAACTTTTTGGAGTCTCCTTTAAGATCTTTTTAGACTCTCTAAACATGAAAAGATTATCGAGTGAGCTTGTTTCCTTTCATACTCGTTAAAAGGATTATAAAGGGTGTCTTTCGAGTGATAGTTTACCCCTTTTTTGGCATCGTTAGACTAATTACAAAAAAGGAATACTCTAGTCAAGCATGATTAGAAGAGTTCTCTTGGGTATCGTTTTATAATTTTTTGGGCCTTAAAGACTAACTTTACAAAAAAGTCCATTGTGGAGTCTTCTTTATCGGATATTTTCAAACTCTTGAAATATGAAAAGACCATCGAGTTTTCTTTCCTTGGACTCGTAAAATCTAAACAAGAAAGGGCTCATCTAGGACCAAACCCTTCAATCTTCAGGTTCGTTAAACATGTGAACCTGCGACTCATCAAAGATGAGTTAACCAAGCATTTGTTATCCTCCTCGAGCTTGCTAAAAAACAAAGAGGTACTCGCCTATCTATGTGGGTAAAAACTTTGAGAAGTGAGACAAGTCTTTTACATTTATGGCAGATTTTTGTCACCCCTAAACATGGCACTTATTTGTATCTTGGGTTTATTGCTTGTCTTTGCACCATTTGAATCCCATGTGTCATCGTACTCTTTTGACTACTTCGAAAGAGAACCTTCGGTTGTCATCACATTCTATGCATCATCATACTCTTTTAAATACTTCGAAGAGATCTGTCGGTTGTCATCACATCATCGCATCTGTCATTCATGTCTTGTTGAGTCAATGTTTCTAAGTCATTCATTGTGTCGCCATATGTTCAAGGGAAGTCAACCTCTACATTTTCACCCATGTGTCAGTTCACCATCATTTGATCCATCACTATTCATTGTTATCCTTATTTGTTTCATGTCGATGATGGGGGATACATCAAGGCCCTCCTTCGACGAGTTTTTTCTTGTTGACTTCAACACATCATCTAGGAATCAGACTTAGAAATCAATTAGTACCTTAGGACCTGCATGCCTCAATGGAAAGATTCCTCATTTTCAATAGTGGATTTGCATCATTGACCTTTGATCGGATGATTCCAAAAATGTTTGACCTTAGCTCATTTATTGACATTCACTGGAATGTAATTAAGGTACCTTGGGAGTCATTTTCATCATTGGTGATTTCCCTCGTGCTTGTTAACGTTATACATTATTGACCAGTAATCAAGTGGTTTCTACCATGTTCAATGTCAAGACATCTATTCACATGGCTAGATTCGTACTATTCAGGATCAAGATTGAAGACCTTGGGGGGGACTTTTCAGTAAGCACTCATTTTTTTTATCTTCCTTCCCCAACTTGCGATGAAGATTATAAAGTTTTAATATATACTATGACATAGATCCACACTGTATTGGTTTGTAGCTATGTTATGTCATGTTGTAGATCCACTGTGTACAATCTCATGGCTACATTTTGATCAAGTCATGGAAATATGTATCCATGATGTATGTTCGGTGGCCAAATCCTTAGTTAGTACTTTCATGGATCCGCATTGTATAGTCTGCGACGATGCTTTGAGATACATTATTTCAAGTATGGCTATGCCTACCTCGGAGATGATATATGTATATTGATGGATGTTTGCTTGCTTTTCCGACAGGCCTTCTGACTTTAGTCCCTTGACTCCACATTGTTAAAAAGTGTTTTAGCCAACTTTTTCTCCTCTAATCTCAGACTTTGGGAGGCATCTATTATACACCATTTTGTCACACTTTGCTAAGTGTCGTAAGTGTCGCATTTCACTTTGCTAAGTGTCATAAGTGTCGCACTTCACTGTGCTCGGTGTCGTTAGTGTCGCAAATGCCATAGCTCATTATGATAAGTGTCATACCTTATTTGTCATGCTTTTCCTAAGTGTCACCACCTCAACACCATGCAAGAATTATCCATTGCATTCCCTTGAGCATCAAGAAGAGGAAAATGCTTGCAAATTTGACCTTTTTCACACAGTCTTGACTTGTTTGACCATGGACACTGCCTTCCCTACTCTAGGGGAGCACCCATCTCCTTGATAGAGTGTTAGGGGAGCATCATGGATGCCCTATCCACCTCTCTGGGGGAGCATCCATGCAGATTTGGTCAAATCCCATGAATCGAAGGGCATCTCTCGAGGAAGTTTTGGATAGTTCTTGGTTTGTTTTATTGTTTTCATCAAGATATGGTTCAAGCCTTCTTCCATCCTATCTTAGAGCAAGTATAACCATGAAGATAATTCATATCCCACCTTATCCTCAACTACACTCTTGGTTTATCCTAGTATTTAGTTCTTCCTACATCTATATAATCAAGCCATTTCAGAGCAAGAGGAGATGAAAAAAAGAACTATATCAAACTTATGATCTTGTCAAGGAGAGCCAACCCTTTGCTTGGGTGTAATTGAACTAAATTCATGTTCAAGGGATGAAGAATGGAGCCTGAAGGATTGCAGTAGTATATGATGGTTGTAATCTTTTCATGCTTTGATCAATAAAAAAACTTGGTCTATTTCTCTTAAGATTTCTTATTCATTTCTTGTTTATCTGATTGCTTTCCTTAAGTTATCAGTTGGTAGGGTTGTTATTATTTAATCATAGATAGTAGTAGTAGAAGGTTCCTTTGTTCTCACATAATTGACTTCGCGAGGGGGGTGCTTGCATTGGAGATCAATTGCTGGAGCGACGAGGACGAACGTCAGAAATCAGGGACACACACATTTTCTCCTTCTCTTTCAACCCTCCCACTAGAAAATATAATGGTTTGTTAGGAGGATGTTAGTGTCCATTTGTTAGAGTCTATCTCACTTGTAGGGAACCCAAGTGAGGGGAACTCAACCTGTGCGCAAGGGGAGAATTGTCACTACAGCTAGTAATTGGACTCCAACATGACTCGCAGAGGTTGTTGACATAACTCCAACATGACTAGCAGAGGTGGTTTCTTTCCCCCAGAATGACTAGCAGAGGTTGGACACTTAATGCCAATATGACTTGCAATGACTGCACTTTCACTCCCAGCATGGTTCGCAAAGGCCGGTGGCACGTTTCCAACATGACTAGAAGAGGTTGGCGACTTCTTCTTCTTACTCTTCCTCTTCCAATTCCTTTAGACTTATGGTTACTAGTAGTTATACTTTCACCAAAAGAAGGAGAAAGAGGAGGAGTAGACTTCATGGAAGAAGAAGGTAAAGGATAAACATTCATTCGATGCCCATGACATAAGGTGCTTATTTGAGAAGCATCGAGAGAATTCATGACATTCGAAGTGGTCTACAACCAAACTGATATTCCAGCATTCAACCAAAGAATGTTCAAATTGGACATCGAGGGGGCACCAACGTTTCCAAAGAAAGGAAAAACACAAGAATACCCTTGGGCAGGGGTCCCTTGGTTGGTATCCTCAAGAACTTTGGCCATGTCATTCTTATGCACAGGTTTGTCCCTTGCGGGATTGTTCATGTCCGAAAAAGTCTCACACACTAACTCAGGTGAACCAGTGGTATAAAAACCAACACCTTATACAAGATGGCTCCACGCTTTCGAGAGAAAGACCAAGGATCCTTCTCGACCAACAGAGCAATCGGTAAATCACCTTGAATCAACGATCCAAAAGCAGTGATACAGATACAACCTAAGGCCTATTATACAAAGAAACTCTCCACTAAAAAGTCCTAAGAGAAACATCACAAAAAAATGACTTCTCCAAAACTTCATCCTAGGTGGATAAGGTCCCAAGTCCAAAGTAATGTTAAATTTGAAAGGGACCTTCTGAAAAATCGACACAAGTTGATAAAGTGTTGAGACCGATGAACGAAGGAGTGATAAGCAGTTAACATGACCTCCACTTACTAGCCCTACCCGGTGCAAGTAACCCTCCCTTCATGGGGCACCCTCCAGGGGTATCGATAGTGTGATACGACATCTCCCTCGGGTACCACTGGAAACCCCCCACAGTCACCTCTGAGATATCTAGGAAGAGAAACTACGGATATCAACTTGCAATCAACATCTGAGGGATACATATGACAATCGAGATAGAACGTATAAGCAAGGTAGAAAATCCCAAAGCTATGAAAGTGTCGCCTCTCAGGGAGGTAAAAACACTAGTGATATCCCCAAAATACAATCTCTCTGCAATGCTTAGTCAATCCTCAGAGGAGTTGTCCCCTAGACTCTTCCTTACGTGACCTTGTGTTTAACTCGTGTGTTAGAGGACGCTCCTAATTATATTTATAAGACAATTGGATTTCATTCTCCCTATCTCAGAATCCTATGTTTTTTTATTGGCCTTGTGATCCATGTGGATATCGGCGGCACCCACCTATTCCATGGGCTCGAAAAAAAAAATTCCATCTAGGCAGTTTTTCGGGTTCCAAACTTTCGGGGTCGTTTTGAGGCCCTAAACGACGTTTTTTGGGGATTCAGGGTGTAGGCAAATACAAGAGGCACCAGCCTAGACCAGTCGAAAATTGATCTTTTCAGTTAGACCTTTCCAACGGTGTATCGAGTGCCCCAAACGAAGATCGTATGCAAAATTTATGCCCCTGAGAAGTTGATGTATCAACTACCCCCATCGGGGCCCGCAAACCTTTTGGCTTTTCATATTTTGGGGTTAGGGTTTTGGATTTTACTTATGTTAAAAAGGCATTTGGAGCCTCATTGTAACAATCATCTTCTTGTGAATGCAAGTATCCGTCACATCTCTTCTCAGAGATAAGCTTCCACCATTCTAGCGAGTCTTTCACTCTGTATTTTTACAGTCTCTGTACATTTATTTCATTAATAGAAATCATGTATTATTGTATCTCTGTGTTTATGGTTGCATCTCTGATACATTTCTATTATATTATTGGATATCCGCGATAACTCTGTGTATTTATTTATTATATCTTAGCTCTCATTTCATGCCGAAAAATAATCTGGATCAGTGGTATCAGAGCAGGCTGCTCTTGATCATTTATTTTTTTCAGTGCATGTCCCGGACGAGGTCCGAGTATAGCAAGTTGGGTCTTGAGCTTGTCTCTCTTAAAGACAATCGCTCTCGCACTCCCAATAAACCTTCCATGGCGGAAGAAAATAAAAACAACGGAGCATACGATCATATCAATTTGTTGTTTGAGCAAGCTCTCACGTGACAAAGGGACGAAATGATGGAGAATTTTTCTCACATCCTTCAATGCTTGTCGATAGCAACAGGCACATATTCATCAAACAACTACTTTGGAAGCACCTCTCCTTTCAAGGTACAGGTTAATTTTGATATTCTCGTATTTCAAGGTTAGATAGATGCGGATGCCCTACACAAATGGTTAAATCTAT
>WSFP011498986.1:0-14045 GCA_009831015.1 Picea engelmannii | reverse complement strand
CACCTTTTTGAAAGATTTGGAAAGACCCACTTTTACAGTCATTTCTCTTAAGTTCCTTGTATTTATTGATTGGATTCCTTCTTGAGAAACCCCCACTGCCTCATAAATTTGCCACCCTTCCAAGAATCGAAACTACTCAAGGGAGATTTGATGAGAAACAATCTCTTTGATATTTCTTGAGATAATATTTAAAATTGTTTTGTAATGTAGTTGTATTGGAAAATTGGACAAAAAATTTCAAAAGAAGAGGGATTGTCATATTTTGGAATCAATGTGATGAAGGTTGTGTTGAAGGATGCCAAGGTTTATTGTATGATTCTCAAGCCCTCCACTACTCCCATTAGATTTATATAATAAAATCATAATAGATTAGAAATAATTCCATAAGGAGGTCATCTGGTCCAAGTCTTTTGTATTGTTGGAACTTTAAAGGGTTTGTATGAGTTCTTCTTTTCAATTTTTTGTCGTAAGAGCTTGATTATCCTCTAGATTGATGAAGCGAGTAAATTATCTTGATAATTTGATTATAGCTATAATGTTTGCATGAGAATCATCTTTGAAAATAGATATGGTGTACTTTGTCCCTTCATTTGTTATTTTAGGGAAGTTTGTTGCCCATCCTCCATTGTCTTTCTCTATCTTATAAAAAAAACTTAACATTTTTACTATAATTGGAAAATATATGAAAAAGGTTGGTGTTTTATTGCCTACTTGAAGCCAAAGTGTCCTTCTTTTCAATATCCATTCTCTTGAACTCTATCTAGAATATTTTGTTACTTTTTGTGCTCAAGTTGATTTAACTGAGACTTCTGGATTTCTATAAAAACCCAAAACCTTGCTTATTGTATCTTGAGGCTAGAATATCCTCTACCTCTTTTAATTTCCTATCATCCTTCTCTTTTATTTTTCCTTTAACCAATTTGTTTGCTACATGCTTTACCATTTTTAAATATTGATGGAATTGGATGGGAGATGATTCATTTAGGGAGTCATCAAAGGGATTCCAAGAATATTTGAGTTTATTCAAAAAACAAATCATCCTTTATTCATTAATGGTTCATCTTGAAAGGGTTTGGTGGCTTCCCTTTGGGAAGGGACACTTCAAAAATTATTCAATTGTGATTAGGATCCCACCTAAGGATACCCATTAGAGAATACAAATAGCTTCATCTATGAAATATTTTGATACTAAGAAACAATCCAGAGTCTTAGATATTCTTACCTTGCATATCCTCCATTTTCTCTATATTGAGCTATGTTTTTTCGGTTCAATATTCAACAATCCCACCCTTTCCAATTTGCTTATGAAGAAAACTATCAAATTATCAACCTGAACCAATGGCCCCAAAACCTCTAAAAAACCTAGAGATAAGTTCATGTCACCTCCAACTATCATCAAACCATTTTGTACAAATGTATAGTTGAAGAAATTTTCCTAGAATTCTAGCATATTGGATTAGGGCCATAAATATTCAAGCAACTAATTTCCTTCCGAAGGTCTAGAGAGAAAAGATAGGTCCCTAGTAAAAAATTCCCAAGAGTAAGAATAGGAGAGTAATCCTAATTTCCAACTAGTTACATTCTATATAGATCTTCTTATAGCATCTATGAAACTAAATTCTCGCCCCATTAAAAGCATGGATAAATCTTGAGCTACCTTTTATCCATTTGTCATTAGTTCTTGTAAGAATATGATATATGGATTATGACCTTTAGTTAACCTTTTAATAACTAATTTATTTGAGGAATTGACCAACCCTCTATAGTCCAGGGTTAGGAAGATCATCTAGAACCATCTCTCTGGGCCTTTTATCTAGGAGAACGAATCAATATTACTTTTCTTCCAATTTTGAATTTGGTATTTGTTTTCTTTTGATCCAGGGATGGGAATGTTTTTCTCCATGTCTGAGTCTCTTTGGGGTCTTTCTCATCTAGGAACCATATACCTTTAATAATCATTCCTTGAAAAATAGATGTTTCGATGTTCCTCGGTATGAGGTTGTACTTGGTAGGCTTAGAGACTTGGGAGTCATTATGAGGATTTGGTCCAATTTTCTTCCATAGAAAAGTTCTATAATTTCCTAGAGAAATGCATCCAATAGTTTCATTACCTCACAATCCATCCAAAGGATGATAGGGGGAGGCTAGGGAATCGATATCCTTGAAAGGATAGGAAATAATTCACTATATTGAGTCTTGGTTATGCTTTATAAACCTACCTTCCAAGACCCAAAGAGAAATTTATCAAAAAAAAAAATCAATAATAGGGGAGGAGGATTTTTTTTCTTACTCAATTCCTAAGAGAGATCGATCATATTCTTTCGATCCAAGATATGCAACTCTTGCTGACCATTTTACACATTTCTTGTGTTATCGACATAGAGTTTTCTTCAAGAATTGTTTTTAAGGTTTGCATAGAGGGGATGTTCATCTATGGAGTCTGATCGAAATATTTCCTTCCTTAAATATCCTTACAAACCCATATTTTTCTTATGTTTGGGATATGACATTCCTTAGCTAGCTTCCCATACTCATGGAACCTATCACATTTGAATGATTGCACCCTCTAATTGTGCATCCAAAACTAAATATATATAAAATTTACTTAAAACTTTGAATATAGAAAAAAAAAGTTCAAAAATTGGAACTAGGATGAGGATGGACCACTCACTAACAACACTTTCACATGTGACTGAAGGTACAACCAAATAGGTACCTGCCAGATATTTATTCCTTGAGTGAGGAAAGCTTAGGACAAATATAGGGAAATTATATTGTATAGACTAGTAGATATGATACTCAAACAAGGACCAGAGGTGAAAAAGTCAGAAGAAAAATTTGTAGAAACGTGGAATGTTTTCTTGTTGAAGGGGGATCATGCTCTTATGATGATGACAGCATAGGAGACATAGAGGTGCCACTCGGGTATAAGAATATGTTGAAACAATGGGTACTTAAGGAACTGCCTCCATTAGACATTGACTTCATTGTCAAAAATAGGACATATCACATTGCACCATCCTCCCTGCATGGACTGGGGCTATTTTTCATGGATGGAGTAACTGTAAAATACAATACAGTAATTGAATTGATGGACTATGTTGGACCATGTTACAATTATAATGATTGGATGCAGTTGGTATGGTACATGCGAAGTATGCGGAGATATGCACTCGCCTAAAATTATATATAGCTAATAAACAACGGTAAAAATAAAGGAGCGACTATATATATTGATGGAAGGCCTAAAGCTTCCAACAATATCGTAGGGTTTATAAACAACACACGACCTGGGACAAAAAAAAGCAACCGAATTGCATTTATGAGGGACACGAAGAGAATCGGGTAGTCATATGCGCAATAAAAAAGATAGCTCTCAGGGAAGAGTTATTAGTGGATTACCATTTGAATCGAATAGAAACATTGACTAATAGTGTGTGGGTACTTATGCAACACCTCTTTAAGCAACTTCTACTTATTGCATTATATTTTTTTTATCTTTAATTTTTTTTTAAACATTTCACAGTCCCAATTTTATAATAATGTGGGAGGTTGATCGTTGAGCTTGATTTTATTTGGGTAGCAATCGGATTTTTTGTTATTGTTAACAATTTTTTAAATATTTTGGGGTTCTAATTATATTATAATGTGGTAGGATGATCGTGGAAAAGGGCTAGTCGCAGAACATGTAAATGATTATCAAATTCGACTTTCATTTTACATGAATTTTATTATTTGTTTATATAATTTTATTTTTGTGGCGATCAATTATTTCATTTGTTTATATAACTGAAATAACATTGATTTTCAGATTGAAATTATATGTAGTTGGCAGGCCATGTTGATCATGATTCCGCCAATGAGGAGGGGTTGTATTCATCCCCTGATCTGATGGTATTAATAAAAAGAAAGATCATTAAAGAGAAAAAGGAACTTGATGGCTTGTTAGACCATCCAGATCAAACTTTCGATGTCCTAGAAAGGATCAATCTTCTTATGTCACAACTTAACACATATAAGGTAAAAACCATAATTTAAAGTGTTTTTTTTAATGTACTCATATGTTCAATTATGAAAGTTTGTTTTTTAACTTTTACAATATCTCACGAAAAAACATTTTATTTTTTATAAAGAGATATTTGGAGCATGTTCAGCTCGGTGTTCATAGTAGTGGCGTTGCAGAGACATCGTAGAGTCTTGACTTGGGTTTTCATACAACTGCTAGAGTATTGTTTACTTCTTCATCTTCCACATATGCTTTAGATAGGAGCCACGAAACTCACCGCCAGACATCCACACAGCGGTCAGGATCTAGAGGTGGTGACGAAGATGAGGTTGATGATGTGGTTGACATGGTTTCATTTCCTGGAGCTAAACGTGTGACCAAGATGGATACCCTTTTGTGCACATTTTTGGTCGACGATAACAGAATTCCATTAAAACAAATAAGACTCCTAGGTAGTTTTTCATATTTTAACGGTTTTATGTTGTCCATCTCATACAAAAATCATCTAGATTATTATTTTTAAAATAATGATCATATCTTTTTGTGTGTAGGAAATGACCATTTTTATAGGCACCTAGAGAGAAAGGCCTTGTTGATTTTTGGGGCAACCTTATGCATGAGGTGGAATGGATAGAATTCCAACCTCAAAAAAGAACTTATGGATTATCTTGAAGGCCTCTTTGGAGTTGACACGTTCAATAAAATAGTGGTCACCTCTGCAGCAGGTGAATATTTAAAATATACATGAGATGTTTATAAACAAATCTTGGCAAGAAACCCTAGGTATACGCATCCTCCCTCAATTCCAAAGAGGGAGTGGAAGGCGATCATTGATGATGCAAAATAAAAGATAATGAAAAAATCAAGAGAAAAAATAATTGGTACCCCAAGGTAAATTACAATATTTTGATTTCAATACCTTTAATTTTCTTTAGATCTAAATAACAATGTGGTTTATAACATACTTGAAAATCTTGATGATAGTTTTCCTGACACTTCGAAGGCAACCAAAGAAAGGATTTCCAAACATGGCCAACATGAGCTAGGCCAGGGAGGCTACTCGAGGTTACGGTGATGAATCATAGGTACCCAAACATCTTAAGAATATTATTTGTATCACCTTACAACTTCCAGTTTATTGCAACCAAAAACATTAAAAAAACATGCTCTTCTGCAATGCAGGGTGATGACTTCAAAACTGAAACCACAGAGGAAGACCTCCAACTTGGTTACAAGTACAGTTATAAAGTCATGGTTGATCGTAGGAAAAGCATGGGGCAGACCCCAAGATCTAGTTTGCGGGATAAGGTAAATAAAAATCAGTCTACATTAACCTTTCATTACTTATAAAATACGTAAATGTTGGATATCGTCCATAACTTTAATGTTTTACTTTGCTTTAATCCGGGGAGAAGCATTATCAATGAAACCATTAGCACTGGAAAACAAAGCATTGATACTGTAGCGTGGCTAGAAGATCATGGTGCTCCTTAGCAGCCCCATCCCAGTGGGGTGTAGCCCCAAGATGTTCATGTGACTGAGGCCCACGACGGTAAAATGGTTGTATATTAATCATGTACTTAATAATTTCATACTTATAAATTTCGTACTTCTAATTTTTATTACTTATACATTTACAATTTTGTCCTTATAAATTTTGTCATTTCAATGGCATAGAATATCGTAGTTGATCCTCCTTGACCTGAATATTATCAGGAGAATAGGGCATCCATTCCAATGGTGCTGACTAGTGGACGAGCAGGTAAATAATTACATCGCAGAGGTTTTTTTTAATATTAATGAACTACTTCAATGATATTTTAAAATTGGTCGTATAAATTTAATATTTTTTGTTTTTGTAGGTGATGGCCCATCACAGCAGCCTCCACGTCATGGGTACGAGACCAGGTGTTCTCGGCATGAAAGGACCGAAGCAACATCAATTGTTAAAGAGCACCTAGTAAACAAAGACATGTACATGGATGAATTACTTAAGAACTGGAAAACACAAAAGAAGACTAAAAGAAATTGATGATGTATAATAATTTTATAAGACACATAGTTGTACATTATATAGCTAGTATATTTGTAACATATTTTGAATGATAAATCTCATTTATAAAAAATATTAAAAAAATGGCATATGCCATTGAATGAGAATATATATTGGGTATTGGGGAATTGAGAGTGATGTGAGGGGGGGGAGGGCCATAGGAGATTCCACCTTCACATGGTTGGCCCTATTCAATACAGAAAAATTTATTGGAGTCATTTATTCTTGGATTAAACCTCTCTCGATCCAACGGAGCAACAACATAGTCAATGTTGACTTCGTTGTTGCTCCTTCAAATCGAGGGAGGTTTGCTCCAAGACCAGGTAGCACCAATAAATTATTCTCGAAACCAAGAGGAGCTCATTCAGGACGTCACATTTGAGATGTGTGTGTGTGTCACTATTTAATCTCCTCTCCTATGGATTCTACAAAAAATAATATCAATGGTGTTTACTATTTGCAATCTTATTGGTTTTAATTTCTATTAGGATTTATTGACATGTCTTAAAAGTATTTTTTGGTTTTTACTAAAAACTAAATATAATTATGTTTTTATTTACTACAGTATGCAGTTTGTGCATTTGCAGATGCTCTAGATGGTGTATCAATGCAATGCTACACATTAGAATATCAAAGATCAGGTATGTCTTGTCTTTTTTCTTCTTTTTATGACTTCTTAAGGTTCCTTTTATTTATTTATTTTTACATTACCATCATTTGTGGGCCACTCTAGGGCTAGTTATTATATCTAATGAACCACACCCAAGTATATTGTAGCATATATGATTCCATTTAGTTCATCATATCATATGATTCACATAGCTAATCTAATACTTCAACTTGGTTTTTTGTGGTTGTGTATAAGTAATCCCATGTATATCATAGTATAAGCATAACCATGATTATGAAATAGATTATTTGAAATGAATGAGATATAGATACCACTTCCGAGTAGAAATTACAAATCATAGGCACCAATGAACCTAAGTACTCATCTTGAGTTCCAAGAAGATGAAAATCAAACATCCCACCAACCTAAAAGTGGATAGGGGGTTAGGTGTGTTACACCAATGACCTCTATACCCTCCTATGATATTTATTACTCTCCTGTGATATTTATTGTAATATTTTATTTTTTTGTAGAGTATTGCTTTAGCACCAAAGGAAATTATTCCACCCTTATCTCTAGAGAAATATAAACTTGAAAATGCTTTATCCATAGACATTTCTACCAATCTATTAACCGGTGTCATTCCACCAACACTTGGAAGTTGCACTACACTCGAATCATTGAATCTATCTAACAATTCCTTAGAAGGTTCCATTCCATATTCACTTCGGTATCTACAAAATCTCATGGACATGGATCTCTCTTATAACTCCTTATCAAGGACAATACCAATTACTCTCAACAAGTTGAAAGAGCTTCACTATTTGAATTTACAATTGACTTAAAAAGTGTGGTTTATAGGCACTATGTTTTATTGAATACGTATGTAATACCTACTCTATGAATCAAGGAATTTTGCAACTCGTACATTCTTATGGTTGGATATAAGGTGTGGTTGGTGATAAAATACCTATACTAGATCACAATTGTCCCTTCGTCATCAATGGAAGGGTATTGGGACACTATTTGAGTCAAGTCGGTCATATGGGTTATTTTCAACTTCAACACATGCCTATAAATACAAACCATGCCATGCATTTCATAACAACTTATAAATGTAAGTTTATGCTAGAGGAATTTATCCAAAGAGTAGGAAGACCATTGCATCCTCTCAATTGATCTAGTATCGTCTTGTTTTCATGTTTCCCATTCTCCCCTCCAAATTGTCCATGCACAAGGGGAACTTTTCATGTTCATATTCATAGATAGAGAGAGACTATTGGAGGGTTAAAGGATCCTACCATGGAATATATTGAAGTCCACAAGATGCAGGATTCTTCTTAGGTGATATATTTCATGTTATTATGTCATTTCATTGGATAATAAATAATGTATTCTCTTTTCCCCAAAAAACATTGTTTGAATAATTGAAATTAATTGTTTTGATTGTTTATAAGTTACTATACATGCTAGAGGATAGATAGGTTGTTTTAATTGATGTTCACAAATCCTTTTTGTCTTCTCTTAGTTTTGATAACCAACTAGGATAAGTTTTGGTACTCGCATGCATAACCTCATATGTAGAATGGACACCATATTGGGGACTTTGTTATATTAAATCTCACTCCTTCTTAGTTTTAAGGATATTTTTCTAATATCACACCACTATGAGGTCCAAGACCTTGGAGATTCCCTCGAAAATTTACTTTTATTCAAGGTTTGACTTCTATAAATCTTTTTATGCAGATTCAATTTTTCCACTCTTTGTCAATTGCTCCAACCATGTAATTTAATTCATTTAAGTGTGTATAAATTAAAAGGGACTTTCATATTTGGATAAAGGAAGAAGGCATTTCATATATATATATATATATATATATATATATATATATATATATATAACTTTCTTATTCTTGTTACTTCTTGCATTTCTATTTCCAACAATATACTTTAAGTAGTCATTTTCATTTATCACCACACTTGTGCACACATCGAAGGACCTAAAAGCTATCCCATATCAAAATTATGCCCTTCACCTTATGTCATTAAAAGTGGTTTGTGTGATTCATAAAGGTTAGGATAGTGAAACGCTCCATCAACGCTCCTTAACAATAAACAAGTTAGGCTCATGCCCTTAAACCAAGACTTCTAAAAGGTAAAGAAACTTAAATATAATGTACCAAACTCTCCCTCGGGGACAAAATAAATTGTGGTGTAGATTGAGATTAAGTATCCAAACGATGATCCATAGTTTGTTTTCATCAAAACACGATGATTTTCCTAGGGTATTTCATGAAATCTAACATATGTGTTTGCCAACATGAGGGATGCACTCTCTTTTTAAGTATCCATGCTTAGCTCAGGAGTGGTAGTTTGATGAAGCCACCATGATCTTTCAAAATTCATGTCACCTCTTGACAAATTGAATCTTTCAAATCATTCTCCACATTAATCTATGAATATGTATCCTAGTTATGAAATTGATGTTTACTATTAGGTGCCATTCATGGAATTGTGAAGGCACATGAGACAAATACTTTCCACTCCCGTGGATCTCACTCCCATATGAATTTCACTATAAATAACTCTATCATACCTTCACTTGTTTCATTTAGTGGACTTGATCATCATAATTTAGGACACTTGGAAGGCTTGGATATAATTTGCAAATTGTGAGAATTGCTAGAGTCTTAGGACGGTTATTTTACTTTCCATCTTCACACAAAAATTCTTCATAAAAAACCTATATTCTCATAAATTCAATGAAACTTGAAAACCAATTGTGACACACTTTTACACATGCTTCAATTGGAGATATTACTTTCACAATTTATTTTGTGTCAAATGTGTTGGAGAGTCTTATAGAGGATTTGGTGGAAAATGGAGTTTCTTCGAGGAGATTAAGACAAAGCATATTTTCTATTATTGTCAATAGTAAATGCAATACAGTAGGGAATAGTGCAATGGCATAAGAGTTCAAAGTTCTACATTTTAGTTTCTAAAGATTTATATTCTTCCATCTACAAATATTTATATTCTTTTAATATTTGAAGCAAATTGATGTTAGTATAATACTTGAGCAATAGTTTTCAACACGAAAACTATATGTTTTCGTAAATCCATATTTTAATGGCATCGCAAAACTAGATATTGAAAACTGATATTTAAAATATATATATATATATATTAATAAATATATTTCATCGTTGTTGCGACGAACACGATCGTCGATCATATGAATAGTTTGTTGCAATTATCAATCGTTCGTCACTCTTGCGACGACTTGTTCGTCGTAGAAACTAGCATATGTCATTTGTCTTTTGATGAACACGGTCGTCGATCGTATGAATAGTTCATCGCAACTATCAATCGTTTGTCGCTATTGCGACAACCTCTTCATCGCTGAAACTAGGATATGTCATTTGTCTTGCAACGAAGATGATTGTCGATCGTATGAATAGTTCGTCGCAACTATCGATCGTTCGTCGCTCTTGTGATGACCTGTTCGTTGCAGAAACTAGGATATGTCATTTATATTGTGATGAAGAGGATTGTCCATCGTTTTCATTCTTGCGATGATCATCCTCAGTTGTCATTCTTGCGACGATTTCCTAGGTTGTCGTTCTTGCGATGACCTCCATAAGTCGTCTATCTTGCGACGACAGCATTGTGTCGTCGCTCTTGCGATGTTATCTTAGGTTCATCATACTTTCCATGGGATATGATGTGACATTTGAGGGACCCAAGATTTATCGCAATATCCATGACATAACGTCGCAAGAGCGTCGAAATGGCTATCGCAAAATGACCCAAATTTACTAGTGATGGTATTCAACAACATCAATCTTCAGCTTAATACATTTGCAACCTTATTAGACTTTTGAGACCTATGTTTCAAAACAAAGGAGCAGCTCTACAAAAAATCCACCCATTTCAAATGCTTCCAGTTCAACATACCTTGATTGTTTAAGTACCATAGCACCTTGTTATGCCCCCACAACCACCCACTAAAATTCTCTTATTCAAGATAATTTTAGTGGGTCTCCCCCATAAAAATTTTGCAAGATATTGTGTCACTACATTATTGATTTGATACTGACATAGGAAACTACCATTTTGCTAATACAGTTTATGTCATAGCCCTGTTTGCAATGATATACATCTGAAATTTTGAGATTTTATGCTTGTTTATTGATTCACACTCATTCGAAAGGATCAAAATTCATTGTTGTGCCCAACCATGATGTAACTCTTCAATGATCTTACATCCTTGAGCATCACATAACTAATTGTCCACTGGGAAGATACTCTTCAGGATAAAATATGTTAGGATCCGACCCTAACCCCTCTTAGTTGGTCATTAGTTAGCATGATATATTTTCCATGTAATAAAGGTCGACATTAGTTAATAAGGCCTATTAAATAAAGTTGAGCAAGTTAATGTAAGAATACCTAATAGAAGCTTCTACTTCTAGAACTATCTTCCTCTAGAATGTTCTTTAGAATAACAAATTAGTATAAATTAGAGTAGGAGATATGAGAAAGTTTTTCTTCAGTATTATTTTAAGAGAGCTCTGCTCATTTTGGAGGTTTCCCCCTCGAAGAGGCAAGTGAACAAAGCTTTCTTGGTGCTCTCAATATTATATTTTTTCTTTCTATTGAATGTTCTTGTTATTCTTGGGGTGTATTTGTTTATTGTGTTATCTATTTCCGGTTAAGCATATTACAAATGGTATGAGAGCTCTTTCTCGGGCCAACACGCACCCATATTTTTAGAAATATGTAGGCTAGATACATGTTTCGGTGTTTTTAAACTACAAAGATATGTAGTTCAACAAATAAATCTGTGGTCGAGGAAGCATACACGCAGGAATTACAAGAGGTTTTTCAGGTCACATTGTTGGACACCCTTGTAACCCATTTTGGTACCCCTTCGAGTGGTAGTGCATCAAACAACACATGTACATGAATTTGCTCTTCCTCATACCTTTGGTATATCGGAAGACCCCAAGGATTTCCTGAACCCATCCCTAGATTAACCGATCGGCCACCTAACTGCTATAGTGCCACCAAAAACAACACTTAGGAAGATACTCTCTAGTACCTGGGTAATCGGGTAGTACAACTAAGGGTACGATCAAGCCTCCTTAGTTGGTGCCTTGAGATATTGGGTCAAGTATTATTGTTCAACCCCAGATGTATATTCAAGAGATATAACACAAGGTAAACCCTTGTCTTTAGGAACCCTAAAAACCCTTCCCCTTGGGAAAGAAATAAAACAGGAATAGTCAAGAGATATTATCATGCAACCAGACCTCCTTCTTTTGGGCTGCGAAATTACTACACATTTTTTCCTGTTAAGAATTTGGGCAATTTGACACTGCGATATTATTCTTATTAGAGTATAACTTCATAGGAGTAAAAAAAAAAGTACAGTGGTCCCACCGGCACCCTTATTTGGGACCTCTACCATTGGATTTCTCTCTTTTTCCTAATTGTAGTGGTACCTCTCATTTTTAATCCTATTTTTCTCATGAACCCGACCCCCCTTTCTGACACCCTCATTTGGAACCTCACCCATTGGATTCCTCTCTTTGTCCTGATTGTCGTGGTACCTATCATTTTTAAGCCTATTTTTTCAGTGGACCTGACCCCCCTTCCTCAGACCCTTATTTTCCACCTAGCCTAACAAACTCATTATCTTATGTTGATCGTTGAGGTATCATTCTACCTGAGCCTCCACAATGGCCCCTACCACCCACACTCAGAACCTAGAAGAGTTGGACACATGTGCATTACCCCAGTCTTAGCAGCCCCTGATTTCAACAAAACTTTTGTTATAGAATCTGATGTCTATGGAACTGGTATTGGCACATTTCTAACACAAGAAGGTAGAACTCTTGCTTTCACTAGCCAGGATTTTAGTGGTTGCAATTTGGGAAAATCTACATATGAAAAGGAAATGATGGTCATTCTCCATGTTGTGCACATTTGGAGACAATATCTATTGGGACAACATTTTTAGATCAAAATAGATCACCATAGTCTAAAATATTTCTTAGAGTAGAGGTTATCCTCCCCAGAACAGAACAAGTGGCTGACCAAAATGTTGGGCTATGATTATGAGATCATATATAAAAAAAGGAAAAGACAATGTAGTGGAAGATTTCTTCTTAAGAAAAAATGAGGACGGAGGTTCCCTCTTTGCCTTATCATTACCAGTTCCTAATTGGATTGAGGAAGTTCGACAAGAGTGGTTAACCCACCCAACTATATCACATGTAATTCAATGACTTCAAGAGTACCCTAACCCTCCCCCCAACTACACTTGGGAATATAATATCCTTCGGTATAATGATCGCTTGGTTATGTCTCCGACTTCAACACTCAATCCCAAGATATTAAATGAGTTGCACTCATCATCTCTCGTTGGTCACTCAGGATTCCAAAATACATATGTTCATGCTTGCCATTATTTTTTCTAGGAAAGCATGAAGAAGGACATCCTTAACTTTTTCACCAAATGTGATATTTTCCAATGCAATAAAGGTGAAACTATCAAGACACCATGAGCTCTATATTTGTTACCCATTCCAACTTATATTTGGACTGACATCTCCATGGACTTTTCAGTGGGCCTTTGAAAAGAGGGTAACAAGTCAATCATCATGTTCGTGGTAGATCGCCTCTCCAAGTATGCACATTTATGTGCCTTACCACACTCTTTTACGCCAGCTATGGTAGCACAAGTTTTCATTGATCAAATTTTCAAACTACATGGCATGCCAACCTCCATTATGTCTGATCATGACTTGACCTTCACCAGCACATTTTGGAAAGAATTGTTTAAATTACAGAGCACAAAATTAAACATGAGCACGACATACCACCCCAAGACAGATGGCCAAATGGAAGTTTTCAATAATTTTTTGGAAACCAACTTGCATTGTTTTTCTTTGGACAAACAACATCAATGGGTGCAATGGTTACTCTTGGGAAAATGGTGGTACAACACTTCCTATATTACAACAACCAAAATGACACGATATGAAAGGGTGTATGGCCAACAACCACCTACAGTGACTTTCTATCTTCCAGGAACATCAAAGGTCCATTTCATTGATAAGTTGTTGCAAGGTAGAGCAGCTACCCTCGCGGATCTAAAAACTAACCTCCACATGGCCCAAAATCGTATGAAGCAACAAGTTGACTAGAATCATTCCGAATAGGTTTTCTAAGAAGGTGATCAGGTGTTTCTCACACTCCAACCTTACAAGCAAACATTTCTCAAATCCCATGGCCACCACAAGTTGGCACCCAAATTTTATGGCCCCTATCAGATTATCAAATGTATTGGTCCAATTTCCTACAAATTG
>WSFP011498981.1:0-14046 GCA_009831015.1 Picea engelmannii | reverse complement strand
GTCCTTTTCTGAGCAGGACACATGTCCTATTTTCAAGACACGTGTGTCCTGTGAACATGACACGTTCTAAATGAGTATCCGACACGTGTCCTACCGTTTGGTGTCCGACACGTAGGATTCGCGACACGAGGGGGGGTTTGGACATGTCAAGTGACTTAGCTTGTCATGAATAATTCATCCACATATAGCACAAGAATGAGTGGTTCACTCTTAACCAAGATGTAATAAAGGTTAGAGTCAACCTCACTCTTGGTGAAGCCCTTCCCAAGAAAATAGTTATCGATCATGTTGTACCACGCACGTGTTGCCTGCTTGAGCTCATATAGTGATTTCTTCAACCTGCAAACATGAGATGCCCTGCTATACACCTCAAACCCCTTTGGAAGCTCTATGTATATCTCCTCCTCTATCACTCCATTCAGAAATGTTGTATTGACATCCATCAGGTGGATCTACCAACCCAACTCAGTTGCAATGGATATCACGGCCCTGATAGAAGAATATCTCGCCACGGGAGCAAATGTCTCACTAAAGTCAATGCCTTCCTTCTGTGAGAAGCCCTTACCCATAAAGTGGGCTTTGAAGTTATACACATTGCCATTTGCAGCATGTTTGATCTTATAAATCCATCTAGAGCCAACCATTCATTTATCCTCTAGTTGGGGCACAACCACCCACACATCATTCTTCACGATGGAAGAGTACTCCTCCATCATGGCATCTCTCCACACCTGTTGCTTAGATGCCTCTTGAAAACTGGAAGGCTCGGCCTCTATCAACTCACTCATGAGAGCCATATAACTGGAAAATCTTTGTGGCACCTTGCACATCCTAACTGAAGTCCTGGGAGCATCCACCTGCTCCTAAGCCTCTCTCAATGTGCGCTCATCCCACTTTGGCATCCTCCTACTAGAGGACTCAGCCTGAGTAAATGGAGCATCTTGCTCCTCCTCATGTTGCTCATGATGCTCACCCTGCACAATCTGGTGTTGTTGTTGCTCAACCTGTACTGAAGTTTGGGGACCTGTAACATGTAATGGTTGTCTAGCCTCCTCCTTAGAAGCACTCTACTCCTGACTTTGCTCATCTACTGGCATCTGACCACAGGACTTCCTGAAAGCCATGTCCTCCTCAAATCTCACATCCTTCCTAACCACTATCCTCTTGAGTGCAAGAATGTAGACCCTATAGGCCTTGGAGGTCTCGTTGTAACCAACAAGAATGCCCTTCTTTGCAGTAGGCTCAAGATTGGTTCTCCTTTCTACTGGAACATGGCAGCAGACCAAGAAACCAAAGATGCGTATGTGACCAATCTGTAGTTTCTTTCACGTGAAGGCCTCCTCAAGGGTCATCCTCCCCAAAACCTTATGCGGACTCTTGTTCTGTAGATAGATAGTAGTGTTGCATGCCTCATCCCATAGAAACATGGGCAATTCATGATCATGCAGCATAGCCTTCGTTGCCCTAACTATTGACCTATTCTTGCTCTCTGAGACTCCATTCTACTGCGGGTTATATGGCACAGACAGCTCCCTCTTAATCTCAGAATCTACACAGAACTCCTTGAAGACACCCAAGGTATACTTGCCTCCATTGTTTGATCTGAGCACCTTGATCTTTCTTCCTGTCTAGTTCTCCACGAGAGTTTTGAACTCTTGGAACCAACTGAAGACCTCATCCTTGGTCTTCATAAAATAGATCCAGGTTTTCCTGGAATAGTCATCAATAAAGGAGACATAGTAGTTGAACCCTCCAATAGACACTGTTTACATGGGCCCACAGACATCTGAATGGATCAAGTCCAAAATCTCTTTGGACCTGCTGTCACTGTTAGGAAAGACTGTCTTGGCGTACTTTCCCAAAGCACACACCATGCTGATCAGAACTGAACTCTGGAAGCCTAGTCATGGCCTCCTTGAGCACCTTGAGTGCTCCATCATGTAAATGAGGCATCCGCTTATGACAAAGCTCCCCCAAATCTTGGCCACTGCTGCTACTATTAACCAACGCACAAGCTGGTTCAAAATGCATCTTGTACAGTTTGTCCTTTGTTACTCCCAACACTTTCCCCATGCTCGCATTGAATCCCTTTGGATGTATAAGTACTCTTCCATCCCGAAAAGTGACCTCATATCCCTTATCTTCTAGGGCTGAAACAGAAATCAGATTTTTAGTCAAACCAAGAACAAACAAGATATTATTAACTGACAAGGGTTTACCAGACTCCCTCTGAAACCTCACGATTCCTGTGCATGTTGGCCTGTACTTGGCATTATCTCCAAGTACAATGTTGAAGTTGGCATTGTACTCCTTCAAGATGTCGAAGTACTCATGCACCCCCGTCATGTGGCATGAAGCACCATTGTCAATGTACCATGTACCAGTGACCATGGAGGTGGGTAGGCATGCTAAGAGTGAAAATTCATGTTCAAAGTTGGTTGCAAAAGCATCCATATCAGTTGTAGCAGCCATCTACTTCTTGGGTTTGCCATTCTTGTTGGGGCATTGACTGGCAGAATGTCCAAACTGATGGCACACATAGCATTTGACCTTTCTAGGGTCAAACTTCTTGCCACCTTGATTAGAAGATACTCCCTCTGCAGAGCTCTTCTTGCTCTTTCCCTTCTTGGCGGTCAATGCAAGATTCTCCTAATCCTCAAATTTCTTCCTCTGATCTCCACGTTGAGACCCTTCCCGAATCTCATCCTGTATAAAGTCATCCCATAGCCTCTCCCAAGTAGGCAATTTCTCGCAGCCCACCATGCATTTGACAAACACATCCCATTGCTTGCCAAAGCCATTCAAGGCTATTTGAACCATCTCATCATCCGGAACCGTATCCCCTACAACTGCTAGCTCATCACGAACCTATGTCAACTTTGTGAGATAGGATGTCATGCTCTCACCCCTAAACATCTTCGTGCTATGTAGCTTGTCTCAAAGAGCCATCTTCCTGTTTTGATTGTCACTTTGGTACAGCTTAGTTAGTGTGTACCACATTTCCTTAGCATTTTTCTTCTCAGCTAGATGCAGGATCATATGATCCTTGACACCATCTAATAGAATCCTTTGTGCCCTAGCTTCTTTCACCTCATGGAGGTCCAAGGCAATAGGATCATTGACTAGTACCGGAATTGTTGTGCTAACATGTCCCGGTCCCCACAACTTATTCTCCTTGAGAACAATTGTGATCCTGACTTTCCATTGAAGATAATTTGAAGCACCCTCTAACCTATCCTCATACCTTACGCTGGTAGCCATGGAGGTTGTAATAAAATCTGGAAATCTGAAAATTGAAGAAACCTTGCTAGATCTAACTAGATCTGAACTAGATCTCATGAGATCTGCACTAGATCTGAAGAGATCTGAAGAGATCTGCACTAAATCTGAAGAGATCTGTTGTATGAAGTTCCTTTTCAGCTGTCCGTAAATTTTTGTGACTTGTGTGTTGAATTAGAGGTTTGCTCTAAAATACCATGTAAAAGTTTTGATACCCAGCAAAGATGTAATCTATCTCAATAGATTTTAACCCAAAAAAAATAAATCTTACTGCAGAAATAAAATTCAGATCTATACTATGATTACACAGTTGAGTATATATTCAATGCACAGCAAAAAATAAATAGCCAAACACAACAAGACACAAGATATGTTGATGATTGCAGCGTCGTGAGACATCCTCCGGGATACGCTCTCCTATGTGACTAAGTTGAGTCGACCTATGAGAGAGCCCAGTGTTGGGCATACCCGAGGCATCGTTCTCCTCTGTGTGAGAGTTGAGTCGTCCCCCAGTGGTTGGGGCATCGTTCTCCTCTGTGTGAGAGTTGAGTCGTCCCTCAGTGGTTGGGTGTGCCCATGTGATGGGTGTATCGTTCTCCTCTGTGTGAGAGTTGAGATGATGTGGTACTCCAGATGATTCTCCTATGGACTCAGTTGAGATAGAGATCAACTGAGTATGACATCCCTATGGTTGAGCACAGGTGGACGTGTCCCTAGTGGCTGAGCACTAGTGGACGTGTGGATCCCTTTCTATATTGTCTAAGTGTAATATTTACTTGTAACCCTAATTATGATGTAAAGGGTACAAGTCAACCCCACCATGTAAAGATAATTAATATTGTGTAAATTATTAATTATATTTATTATATTATTGAGTTATTGAGGTCGGCCCTATTGTGCCAATAGACACACCTTTTGTTGTGTCAGTTATTGTATAAATAAAGGTGGATCCCCATTGTGGATCACACTCATCATTGTGTCATCTCATGATTTCAGAAGTTGAGGTCTGAAATTATGAGAACTACAGCTCACACTTTTCTAAGACCTAGTTTTCTCAGTCATAGCAGCACCCTTTTGTGTGCTAGGTTTGGTAGTGGATGGGGGATCTTCTCTTAGGAATATAGCAAAGGATTGTTGGGTTTTCTTCCCTTGTGTAGAAGGGTTTCCCAGGATATTGTTTATGTTCTTGTGCATGGTTATTCTTCTTGTGATCTTGGTTTACTGCAGTTGTAGCTTGTATTGTTGTTGCAGTCATTATGTATGGTTCAAGTAATGCTAAATGAAATTAAACCTCATGCATCAGCTAACCATAGTGAAAATTCAACATGGTATCAGAGCAGTTACTTGAAGATCTAAAGGTAGCTAGACCCCACCGCTGGTATAAAGAAAGAGGGTCGGACTTCTCCTTAAATTTCTATGGTAAAATTTGAAGCCAGACCTCTCTTAAATCTATGGTGAAGGTTGAGGCTAGCCACAGGCCTACTAGGCTTGGTCGAGCCCAGTTAAAGACCTTAGAGGGAGACCGCAGCAAGGGAGAGGTCCCTCTAAGGTTGTCGTAGAAGACCCTAACAACAGACCTATAGCAAGCAAGTGTGAGGAAAGGATCGGACCTTTCTTAGGTGAAGTTTAAGGCAACTGCAGCAAGGAGAAATCCCTCTAGGGCTGTCGCAACTAGAAGGAGCTCTAACCGCAAAGATAAAACCAAAAATTACAGACCTGTGGCGACACACCTGTAGCAGCTTCTGAAGTGCTTTTGAGGCAGTCTCAATGATGAATTTATGAGGAGGATAAGGCCGAGTTCCAGGCCTGTATTGAGTGTTGATTTTAAGGCAAATTCTTCTGGATCTCTTCAAGTTTGATTCATATTTCGGCTTATCTAGCAGTTGTTACTTATATAATAGCTTCCACAGGAATTGTTACCAAAGATTGTCAACGCACTTCATATTTTCATGTGTATTGCTTGACTTGTAGTCATCGTGATAAAAATCCTTATCTTGTTATTCTTCCATAGGTATTGTTTCACTTGAACATCTTATCCTCTAAGAAATAGATATACATGATATGTATAGGAACTATGTAAACATGGTATGTAAAAGAACTTTGAAGAATATGGTTACCTTGACTTAGAAGAAGAAGTGCGTTTTATCCTGCTTGGCCTTCTTTGAGGGTTCCCTTTCTTTGGCAATCGATGCTTCGTCTATTTCCATCCTTTTCTTTAACTCAGGATAGTGGTTCCTGTAATGACCATATTTTCGACAGTTGAAGCACTGTATTTTTGAGATATCCTTTTCTTGATTTGGTTTCTTCCTCAAGCCAAACTTCTTTTTATTCCTAAAATTCTTGAACTTTGTTGTGAAGGCTTGATCTTCATATTTATTTTGGGATTTCTCTTTTGCGTTAATCCTTGATTCTTCTTGTGCACAACAAGTCCAAAGTTCTTCAAATGTGGGATACTCCTTTCTTGTCTTCATGCTTGCGGAAAATGCATCCCATGTCTTGGGAAGGCCATTGAGTACTATATTTACCAGTTCCTTTTCTGAAATGATTTCTTCAATAGCTTGTAGTTGATCTCTTAACTGAGAGATTCTTATAAAGTATGATGTTAAGTTGTCATCATCATTCATTTTCATGTCACGGAGCTCATTCTTCAGACTCATTACTTGTCCAATGTTTCTGACTGAGAAGAGATTAGTTAGGGCATCATACATCTTCTTAGATGAGTCAAGATGAGAGATGTAGGGTATCAAGTGGTCTTTTACAGAGTCCACTATGATACTCATAGCATTGATGCCATTGCCCTTGAACTTGTCCATAACTGCAACGTTCTAATGTTCCTTCTCTTTTCCTTCTTCAAATTGTGGTTCCACGATCTTTCCTTTCACGATATCCAATACTTTATTCTTGGCAAGGATGAGGTCAATCCTTGTCTTCCATGCTCTGAAGTTAGAAGCCCCTTCTGACTTGTTTTTTGACTTCATAGAGTGAGTCATGACTGCTTTGACTTGGTCAACCTTTGACTTTGACTTGGTCAACCTTAGATTTTGACCAAAAACTCAAACTTGACGTCTTGACTTGCTGAGAGTATGAGGAAGTGCGCTAGGCTAGGGCGCACTAGGCTATCTAGGAATTAGGTCAAGCTCTTCAATTAAGGTGCCTTAACAAGAGGGTTAGGGTTTCATTGCTGCAGCAAAACTTTGACTGCAACTGCAACTGTAACTGAGCAAATCCTCCCAATCTATCTTCCAACGGTTAGACTGTCCGAAGATAGTGTGGGCCATAACCTATTACAAAAATAGGTGTGTTCGTTTCACCATAAACAATATAGCAATATTGTCACCCAACCATAGGCCGAAGCCACCCTCGAGCACCTTAACCTTGACAAATAGAATAATTCTAGAAGCAAACCCTAGACCCAATAGTCAACCAAGGTAGCGTACCACTCTCCAGAGCTAGCGTATCAAGCAGAAAGTCCAAACCATAACCAAGAGAAAGTCCAAGCCTAAAACCGAAAAATACAAGTTGCAGTAGCTGCAGTTGTAGCCACTCTCCAAACTTGCGCACTTACTAAATTTCTGCAATTGCGAGTTGTGTGTGTCCAAATGAGCTCTAGCATCCTGTATTTATACTGCTCTTACTTAGCTGTCTGGGCCGACTTCTCTTTCTGGAGGCTAGAAACTCAATATTAATTATTTTCTTTAGCCGAATTGTCTTCTAGGGTTATGTCCAATGTCTTCTTGCTTCCCGGAATATTCTAGTCTTGTCAGGGTTACACATGGAGGTTTAATACCTCCCACAGCTACCATAATATCAACAAACCTTACTCCATCGATTCTTTTGGATGATCTGAAAAATATTGTCTAGTGGCATTTTGTTAGAGTGTGAAATTGGGGTTTTCTTGCATCATCTCTTCTAAAGTTTCTCTAGAGGTTCTAAAGATATAAACCCTAATCTAGGGCTGCAACTCACTTCTAGGGTGTTCTTTGGCACATTTCACCCTTCTTTAAGGCAAGGACCTTCATTCCTAGGGTACCTAGGGTTTTGTACAATTTGGATCTATATAAAGAAAATTCCTTAAATCTTCATTCCATAAGGAGCCCTTATCCTATTATTGTTGAGTCTATGGGTTCAAAGTGGTTGTTTCCCTATCGAAATTGGGCCAACTATCATTCTTGGGTAGATCAAATGACTAGCCTACTTGAGATAGAACTCTCCAATCTCAAGACGGGTGACTCAAGCATAGTTGAGTATATTGCAAGGTTTAAAAACCAAACGACGAACATTATTCAAGCAAGAGTAAAAGGAAAATCAGAACGAAAACTTGTAACTTGTAAGTAGTTTCAAAATAATCTCTCTCCAGCATTCAAATCTTTTTCCCTTATATTCTCCAACCCCTGGGGACACATCCCTGTGGAACAATGATTTCTTGCTATGCTACAAGACCTAGAAAAGAGGCAACAAGTATACACTCGCACTTGATTTGATTTTCTACAAAAATTATATATGCCTTGTACCTAATTCTATATTTATGAAAGGGCTTAGCAAGATGTCAATCATTACCTACCATAGGTCACACTAGCTTCATTAAGACTATTACCGCATAAAGAAGTAATTTCTTTTGCAAGGCTCTTAAACTATATGTGCAAAATTTTATTTCTTCAACTGAGATTTGGTAGAGGAACAAAACATACCCTATAAGAAATCCAAGACTGTTTCAGGCCTTGCTTGTTCCCAACTGAAAATAGGAATCCATTAACATGGACTTTATTACAGGCTTGCTTCAAGAGGAAGAGGAAAACTATATCCTTGATGTGGCTAATCAACTATGTCCATTTTATTTCCATGGATGCACTAACAAGGCCCCATAATTTGTTGAACTATTCATGCAACAGGTCTATGGGTTGCAAGGATTTCAAAAGAAAATTGTTCATGGCTAAGAACTAGAATTTATCAACAACTTTTGGAAGAACCTACTTAAACTTGTTGCTAACACACTAGTTGTAGGGGCTTGACTTGGTTCCCAATTTGAGCATTGGTGAGGTTCAGTTGTAGTGTATGCATCATATGTGGAAGTCTTTTGTTTGTTGAACGTGAAACCTTGATGCTCCTTGGTAACATACTTCCCTTGCTTCTATTGTTGTATGTTTGATTGTGTTTCTTGCCCCTTTTTCATTAAATCCTAACTCTTATAAACCTTCCTTAGATGAGGTGGAATATATTTTGTAGTTTGTTCTTTTCAAGTAGTTTCTTTTTGGAGGACCCTATCTTCATTCTTATTTTGTGGTGTGCATGAGATTGATGCTAATGACACTTTTGGCGGTGTTTCGTCATTATCAGATTCTAAATTGTAGCTTATAGTAATTTAATTTGATGGGTTCAAGACTTCTAATTCCCTTCCATCCACTATTTTAGAGTAGAGTAACGATGGGTCTTCCCATCTATGCCTTAGTCCACATCTGCAACAATTATTTTCCTTCTTGTTTTCCCTTTGTGAGTGGTGATATTTAGTATTGTTCCAACTAGTTGTCTTCTTTGGAGGTTCAAAAGCTACCTCTTGTTGACTAATGAACTTTCTTTCAATCAATTTTTCCATACTTCTAGATTCAACCAAATTATTATGTCTTCATGGCCTTTAGCTTGCTACAGACAATGGGTTTTAACCCTGAAATATACATTTTTAGCAGTTGATCGTCTATAAGATTGGGAAATCTAGTTGGTAGGAATTCCCATTCATGGGTATATTCCTTAACTGTTCCCATTTGGCATAAACAGGTGAACCTGGTAAAAGTGTCATCTTTTTCATCATCGTGAAAGCTCTTAAGAAGATCGTCTGTGAACATTTTGCCAGTTAACTGAGAAACCTCTAGTTTTCTTGGACCACCATGTGAACCAATTGTAAGCATCACCTTCTGAGTATAAGGATGTCATTGATATCTTCTCTAATTTGTTAGCAGGTGGGTTCATAGCAAAAATCCCCTTACTAACCCACATGATATCCTTCTGATCATCTAGTCTGTCATATTTAGGTATCTCGATTTTCATTTTATTTAGATAAACCGTGTTATCTTGATATCTCTGATAACTTGTGTTTGGTGACAATGGGCTTGGTGGTGGCTTTGGTGGACTAAGGGCTGTGCAAATAACACATCTACCCTTTCAATTACTTGGTCAATCCTTTCTCTATGATCATTAAGTATCTTCGACGTTTAATCTTTGTTGTTGTTTCTCATTCTTATTAGGGCTTGCCATCATTTTTTGGAATCTTCTATTAAGCTATCAATTTCATCCTCATCTTCTATTAATTTGTCGATATTGTCCCCTAATTATTTTTGTCCCTTCTCAGCATTACCAAGATGGTGTCTCACGCTGTTTACTGCATCTCTACAATGGCTCACATCTGCTTGTAACTCGTCACTGTTAACCATTTTGGGGTTGGTTTTTTCCCTAGCAGAATCCACTTTAATTTTTCTTTCTTTCTATATATATATATATATATATATATATATATATATATTAAGTTTGGAATTACCTTTTACTAAATTCACTTTAATTTTTATAAAGCCGACTTGAGATATAAAACTTTAAGGTAAAAATTTATGAATGAATTTGAGGGGGCACGACTTTCGCTAAATAGACAAGGTAAAAAGACTTTTATGAATGAAGGGACGCAATTTTAAGGAAGGTCATATGTGAAAAGAAAAAAGGCAATTGTAGGTACAAATGGAATCATAAAAAGGAAGGCGGCTGATCTGGAAAGATTTTTCAGCAGAAAAAGTATGGAATTGCAGATACGATGGCAGCGGCATATGGTGTACGGATGGAAGTGGCTGTATGGTGGAAATGCAACTGCACCTGTACAGATTTTCAGTGGTTGCAGCAATTTGTAGGGAATTTCTGACTATGCACAGACAGCAGTGAAGGCAGCTTGATCTGCTGGTAATTATTTGCAGGATTAACCCATGATTGGCCAAGGATTTGGTTCTAATACCAAATGGTATAAGCAGATCCCCGTTTACAATTGATTGATATAAAATTTCTGGGAGTGTACAAAGATATATCGAGTAATAAATGATTGAAATATGAATGATGATTTACTATGAGCGTCATGATGATATTACTTATATGCATTGACTGGTCACAAGGTAAAGGGGTATGTGACCCTTGACTTCCCATTAACCTAATTACTATATTTATTATAATGATGATGATGATTATATTTCATCTTATTATGTTTATTACATCAACTCCAAGCACCAATTATCACCTTCAAACAGATGGGGGCACGCTCCTCAATACAATTCGGTGGAAAGCATTCTCTTAGCAATCTAGAGCACTACTCATTATAAGAAGATAAGTATTGGGTACAATCATTTATTTTCTCTTGTTTTAATCTGTGCAAATTTCAATTTGAATGGTTCTCTTTCAAAATACAGAGTTTGATATGGTGTATGTATTCTTGATCTACACCCATTAAACTAGAGAGTGAAATTGTGCACAAGGAGACTTGCATTACATTGGGAACCTGTTATTACAAGTCAGTTAATTTCTTTCAGGTCTGTTCATGATAGAACAACTGCTGACATGTGATGGAATCGAGCCTCCTAACAAGTAGTATCTGAGCAGACTTGGCCGAATTCATTACCATACATTCAAAGAGACCAATCTAAGGATCTTGAAAAATGGTACCAGAGCATCTCAAGTTGCATTTAGGTCTATGATAGAAATTTTTCTAGCAGCACTAGTCTAGGAAACATAAAGAAAAGTGACCACTCCCTAGTCATGACATTAGGCTGCCTGACACAAATGCACTGAAAAGATCCAACATGAAGGAAAGAACACTCATAAAGCCAGTTTAACTTGCAAAATTCAAAAATAATGAGCTCAAGCTTGCCTCCAGTAAATCTTCATGAAGTCGTCCCACCCTTGAAGTCAAGTTGTTTCCTGAGGAAGGCAGGGCCTGTAAATTGCAGCACAAACAGTGTGAAATACATGTGATTTACAGAGTACATTATTCCATGAAGACTTGTCAAGGACACTGGAACATTATAATCTTGGAACCATTAGCACATAAACAACATACAAGAGGAGCTCGTGATAAAACACGTATACAAAATAAGCAAAAAAAGAGGAAAGTCAACAAGTTCCCACTGCTAGTCAGAAACCATTATAAATATTATTTTAGTTTAGAAACAATTAATTAGGCTAAAAGCAAAATAGGGGACAATTAAGCAGGGGGGAATTGATGGATCTATTATTAAAAATGACCCTGGCTTCCTTTTGCATGTTGCCCAGAAGAATCTGTAAACTCATGATTGTAGAGTTAAATTTTTTTAACAAGTATATTTCCACAAGGCAACACACAAAAGAGGTGAACTCAATAGTAAAATCTTAGCTCTTTTCCTTTATGAATTAGTGGCATCAGTATAAAAACAGGTGCATAACTAAAACTTAGAGGATAAAACCTGATAATGGCATAATGCTACCATTCTGACAATTTGATCAAACCCACGAATTTAAGTGAAAAGGGCAAGCCCTAAGACGGTAAGGGGGAAGCTTCAGAAGTCAGTTAGGGTTCAATTTTAAAAGGTTGAAACTTAATTACTTCCGCTAACACTTGAGGAGATCCTACATCATGCCTTGGTGGTGGAAACTGACAACTCTTGTCACATCCCATTATTGCCATATGTGTTAAGCATCTTTGCCAATATGGAAAGTATTAATCAAACGTGTCTTCACTTATCATGTAACGTGAAATGGTATAGGTGAGAGAGTGGTACACATATTGAGTACATGGGTAGCCTACCTCGGGCCAATCTTGTGTAATTGCTGCAGCATTAATGATTATTAATAATATAAGGCAATTATTATTCTCTCCATCCCTCATCTACAATATGATTTCTATGTGTGCATTTATAAAAGCTTGCAATGGCATCAAAGCTTTGTGATCTGATGCCTGAGAGTGAAGTCCCGAGATTATTTGAAGTTAATAAAGAAGATTTGGTTGGCCTGGAATCTATGCATGAAGGTGGACCCACCATGAGAAACTTATGAAGGAAAGCAATTTAACGGAAGTTAAAATTTACTAAAATTTACTAAAATTTAACTTGGGAAGTTTAAGACCATTTTCAATTTTTCACAATATTGGAAATCCCATCAGTGTCTAAGGCAAGGGCATTGAATTCCCACAAGGGAAAACACCAGTAAAGGGCAACGTGGAGGAGATGCCATAAGTAGCAAAGGGAAACACGGAATAGATGCCATACAAAAGCAAATGGCAGAGTGGAGGAAATGTCATATAGCAGTGAAGGGCATACAAAAGGTTATTCTTGATATAGCATTAGAAGACAAGATGCCCGACATGCTAGTAGAAGGAGTGTTTGAATTCCCAGAAGATGTCCATGAAGCAAGACACACCAAACTAGGGCACACAAATGTAGTTTGCAAATACTGTGACTGTAATGTGAGTTGAACAAAGAAGTCGTGAATGAAGTTCCACCAAGGGAAATGTGAAAGTGAGTGACACATCCACATGTGCAAATATTTTTCATTTACTTTTTGTTAAAATTGAACTTAAATATTTCCTAAGGTGAGTGGTTTAACCAAAAGTTATTTTAGGAGAAATGAAAGGTTGATGGTCGGGTTAGACACACTAGGTGTTATGAAGATGAGATATAGTGTGGCAATAGAGTAGAGATATCATGTAATGTGAGTTACACAGAGACTAGATAAGATAAGATAAGATAATTATATTAATGTCCAACAAATGACCACAATTAGGCCAATGGGAATGCTAAGGACAAAAGTATCACTACACCAATCTAGTGGGAGCGCAAGGGCCACTCCTATAAAAGCCAAAAACCAATCGACTCTAGGATCTGATCTCTATAAGCAAGAATATAATGTTGTGAAACACAAAAATGATACACGTAATGCAGAGTGTCAACATCAAATGCCCTAGAGAGATGCCTTGAAAGAGGCGACAAGGGAAAGGGGAGAGATCTCAATAATCCTGAAACTTGTTGACTAAAAAGGAGGATGTGACGAACCAACCTGGTTCAGATCACACACATCCAAAATATTTGGAACAGTACAAAGAAATCCATAAGGACAAATAATATATATATAAAATATATGAGTAATGATATGACTATGATACAAATGATTACAATAAGGGCCATATCTATACCCACACAAGGGTGCCCTTTCAATATGAGATATGTCCTTTCATTAGGAGGTGTCTCTTTATTACATATTAATAATTAGTTAGTAATTATTGTTATTGTCTCTTTATATTTATATTATATATATATTCATGTCTTGCTCTGGCTTGTGTTGTATTCGCATGGTTCTTGGTTCTTGATGTTCTTATGGTGGATGATATGATACGAGACAATACGAACTTCTAAGTACTAAACATAATTGTCGAATTGTAAAAGGACCTGACCATCCTAAATCGATCCTTTATGGAATGTTGTGCTTATGTGATACCCAATATTCTTCGAAAGATAGATTAATTGTTTTCCCTCTGAGCGATGTTGATACACTCAATGGTTAAGGTACCTGCTCTTGTGATTAGGATGTCGATAAGGAGTCTTTGTAGCATGACTTTCCCTTATCCCATTTGTAGTGTTCTCTCGATTTACTTTGGGTATTGTATCTTCTTCATTCACTGGCGTTGCTTTGTTGATTGTTGGATCTATACTTGGAATTTCCATTGTTTGCACCCCAACATCCGAAAATGTCCTTACTTCAACTGACTTTGCATCTTCT
>WSFP011498976.1:0-14046 GCA_009831015.1 Picea engelmannii | reverse complement strand
TATAGTTCAAAAAGTTTCATCCTTATTGTATATGTACTCGAGACATGGTCTAAAACTTATATTTTGAGACTGCAAATTTTCCAAGCAAGTTTTGCTGCATATAAGTCAATGGTTTCATGGTATTTTATGTAGATCTATTCATTGGGCGATCCCTAGGTTTGTAGGTATTCTACATTCATCTTCGAGTATGTTCTTCAGTTGGCAACCCTCTGTTTCCTTTGGAAAGCTAGATGTAATCATTAATGTAACTTTCAATGGTTGAGGAAAGAGTTTTGTCTCTTGGACTTGCTACCCCCCCATGCCTAGGGGTAACTAGAGGAGATCATGTCTCATGGCCTGCAATGGAGACAATGATCTCGACCATGATGATGATCAACATGTCCACAGATGGCAGCCCAGCAGCCCGCCTCAGCTTTGCCTCTACAGCTACAGATCAGCCAAGGCTCATCACATCTAGATAACTCAGTATATACGAGATGGTAATCCAATGTCACCAAGAGGTATGTTAGTCCTTCTTTCATGCAAGGTGTTGTGCTTAATTTACTAGGCATGTGGATGAGGATCATTGGTTGAAGTTGGATAATGGATCACTGGCTTGGGAAGTTGTGTTTGTTGCCTTGTTTCACCTTGGTGCTCAACTTCTATGCCGTAGTCCTGTGTTGTCAATGCCCAGGGAAAAGGGGTACTACTGGGGGGCCCTCACTGAAGATTTTCTAAGGTTCTATGGGCTTCCCAACAGGCTTGTCATTTGACCTCTTGTTGGGCACTAAGTTTGGGTTCTTTCAAACTGTTTTTCTCGCTGTTTTAGGACAGCCTTCTCGTTGTTCAAAACAGCCCACTAAATCTGAACTTTACCCTCATGAAATCTTCCCACAAATCTTTGGTTTGATGCTCTTTAATGCCTCTTGTTATAAGGATAAATTATGGATGGTTTTTCAGTCCAAGTTAGCCTTCAATAATATGCATTAAACATCAAACACACCTCTAGGATCTTTAACAACCTACAGCTGAAAGTAATAAGCAAACCATGACAAATGTACACAAGTGGTTTTTGGTCAACATGACCCTGGAAAAACCCCCATGGGAAAAACCAGTTTGGAGTAGATGTATATATGGAGATCTCTAGCAAATGTTACAACAAGAAACAAATACAAAGTAACCTGTTACATAGGTAAGCTCCTCTCAAGCTAGACCATGAATTTCCTTGGGAATAGCACCCTCCTTGAAGAATGTGCTCCCCATGTTGTGCCTGCTATGTAATGAAGCCTTGCGCCCTCTATGAAGATGAAGCATGCTGGATGAGAACTTGCGCCCCTTTAGCCTCAAAGGTGTGCCCCCAAACCAAGAAGCTTCCTCCTCAAGACTTGCGCCCTTTCTACTAGGTGCCTGCTAGTATGCGCCTCTCCTCACAAGATGCGCCCTACAACTAGCCTCATGCGCCTAGCCTCCATGAGAGCTTCCACAAACCCTTGCGCCCTCTTTGCTCAAGTGCGCATCTCTTCTCCAAAGCTCATACTCTCATACTCTCTTCCCTCGTGAACTATCCCTCTACCTGGGTATTTTATTTCTTGTCTGGGTTGGCACACCTAATAGGGTTGGATGAAGGCCCTCCCATATTCAAACTTGCCAACTCACATGAGGTCTTGGGCTGGTGTGATGCGTGAAGGGAATACTGAGGTGAATTGTTTACATGGCTTATATCTTAAGTAAAAACTTACTTTGCATGATTCAAGGACTAATATCTCTTATGAACATTGGTTTACCTTGTCTTATATTTTGCTTGTTTTGGATGGCCTTGACATTGTTCTTTGAGGGACATTCTAGACTTTCAATTGTTGTGCCCCTTATTGTAGGGCTTTGGCACATGTAATGCAGAGCAACGAGTCATCTAGTGACTTGCTACCTTCTGACACGAGCTCTTACATCCTCAGAACCTTGGACGATAGACAAATGGGCTTGGTATTAGTAGATACAATCATGATGGCACCTAGATGGGATGAAATCCCACATGCTGGGCAGTGTACCCCTGTGGATTATTACTCACTTGATGGAGGACATTGCAGTAGCTGATAGCTGATCCAATATTTTTTCCATGGAATGAAATCAAGGATGATGCAAAGGATGAAAATTGAAGCAAAGATACATCCAGAGTTGAGGTAGATAGAATTGCATGTAACCCTACCTTGTGATGTTGCTTGGTAGCTAGCTTGCACCATCAACTTGTTTGGTCAATTAAGTTTCAATGATAGATTATTCTTCAAGCAATTTTATTAATTGACTTACACAACATTAAATGTTGGTTCTGATTCTCGTTCACCTACTTGTCACATGGGGTTCATCATTCCATTCAAAGTGGTAGTGGTTATGAACCTCGTGCAAATGTAATATGAGAATGCTCTCACTAGTTGCCATGAAATTTACATTGCATATTTGACACTCTCTAGGTGCGACAACTAATCAAATGCCAACACCATGGAGACATAATTATTTGTAAAATATAATGGAGTAAAATATTTTAATGTGTTTTTGGTTTCAATTAAAATTGTGTTCTCGAAACATGGTCTTTACACAAAACTGTCATTTATTTGAACATGAATTGAACCACTAGTTTTGTCTCCACTCAATATGGTATTCTTAACCAACTTGTTGAACTAAGTTATGATGACCTGCAATGATGATTTTGCAAAATGCACTTCAGTTTCTATTCCTGGCATATTTTGAGTAAACTTTAAATGAATGCCTTCTAGTAGTTTGTAAGATAGAATAACTGTTCACATACAACTTTTATGAAAAAGACACATTGCAAAAAAAAAAATATGAGAGAACAAACTGCTCATCTTAATTAGGGCTAAACAACTAGGAAGAGCAATTGAGATGTGTTGGGAAGCCCTACCTACATTGTATCAATCCTTTACTCTTTCGAGCAAACCCTACCTTTTCTTGAAGTTGTTCTGCACCTATTTGTTCTTTCTTTATATGCTACTCTTGGAATGAGAGAAGGATTGCTCTTTTTAATTAGGGTGGAAAGAAGAAAGAACATTTCACATATGTTAGGAAGCTGCAAGAAACCAAATTCTTTACATGTTTATTTTTTCCCTTTGTCCAGGATTTTTAACATTATACAGAAACTTTGCTTTGTGTTTTATGATTGCAGCTGCGCTTTGATCTACCAGCACTCTACAAATTTCATAAGAAGCGAGAAGTTGATATAGCTGTGGATCTTTGGCGCTTCACCTGTAATTGAGCCCTAATTGAGAAATATATTTGTGTTCACCATAAAAAAAATATTTTGGTGAGACATTTCAAGGACAATATTGTTATTCCTTCCATTTTCTATCTTGTTGCAATGTTATATTATTACAATTTTCCATCTAGTACCATGTTGTAGTATGCCATTAAAGAGGATGTGTTCAATATTGACATGATCAAGGCACCATGTATGGTTTTTATAAATTTACATGGATGTCTACAAATTGGTGTCTTCTTGCACATTGTGTAAAAGAATATTACATGGGGGCACATCCCCAATGTAAGTGGGATGCATCCCTTCATCCCTTACATGTTAGGAATAAGGGAATGGGAAGTGTCCCTAGTGACTAGTCCCCATTCATTGGGAATAGCTCAAGGATGTTCTTTGTTAAAGAGGGTGTATTCAAGACATCCCTTATAAATGGTAACATCGAGGATATTTTGATACACACACATATAATATAACCTCACAAATCAAGAGTGTAGATAACTATGGTTTAAACACCAGAAAATTATTCTACATCAAGATGGTAGTCTTGCTAGATTATAACATATATTTACTAGTTTATTTGATAAGTGATTGTCCTTGAAGCTGCCATGATTAATTTCATTTTTTCAAATTTGTATTGTGCCTCTGCAATTTCAATTTTTGTAAATGCTCTCTCTCCCACACCCACCCAAGGTGTTGTTGCGTATGCTAGCTAGTTCAATTGTGAAGTCTTTTTTACCATTCCTACAACTCACCCTCCTGTTTGCACCTTTGAAACTTGGAATTTGCAAGCTAAAAATAATGCATAAATTGAAAGTTGATGGTGTTGTGCCTAATTTATGTCTACACAATGGAAGCAATAGTTTGGTTTAAATTAGTTGTAGTCGATATTAAATTAAATCTTTTTCATATTTTGCCTCGAACTTGATTGCAATTTGAAATACCTTTAAAGTAAATTTTATTGTCATCACTAGTAAATGAAAACGTTATTGAAATTAACTTTTAGTGATACAAGGATCAAGTTATACCTCCATGCAATTTAGTTTGAGGCAAAGAATATGTCATGGTAGATGAGGTTTTTCTTTTGAATAGTTGAATCGTAATAAAAGAATTGTGCACAAATTCTTTTTGGTTATTTTATCATTGTAATTGCAAGTTTTCTAGGTTGTGTGGATTTTTTGTTACCTTTTGGGGTTACTCCTAAAGTATTTACACAATGTTCGGGGTGCTTAATTAGATTTGGGGTACATGGTGTATGATCAATGCATTGATGGTCTGTGATGGATTTGCATATGGGAAATGGTTCATGATGGATTTGCACATGAGAGGGTTTATGATGGATTTGCAAGTTGGAGATGGCTTACTTAGTGGTTGCTTGACCTCAAAGGTGTGATACCTTAATGAAGGATGGCGTTGGCGTTGAACATGTGATTGCATTTGATGGGAGTATTATAGAACACAAGGACAAGGTTGTTGGATTCTCTTAGATAGAGGGAGTTGACTAATATGTTATTCTTGCTTTAGTATTTTTTCGGAATGAGGGAATTGACTTAGTTTAGGTTGTTTTAGTTGTTGGAGGATTTGAGGTGCATGATAGGGAATCTCATGTTCACAGGTTGTGGATAGCCTCACATGGGTTGTTACCTTTACTACGAGCTTGGTATACCAAGTTTGATGAGTTCACTTGTGCAAATTTATGTCTTTGTGACTCTGATAGATGTGATCCACATTTCTTGGTTAAATGATTTATCTCTATATTCAATTCAGAATGTGTTAATTGATTTAACATTTATATTGAAGAATATAAGACAATTTTGCCACTGTATTTATAGTTGTCATAAGTGATTTTTAGATTTGTTATATGCATTATAAGATTGTCTTAGAGGGCTGAAACTTATTGGTGCACTTTGGTATCTTATCTCTTGAATTGCCTACTAGATTGGGGTTGTTAAGAGTTGAAATACTTTTTTTGTTGATGTTGTTTTGTTTATATTTCATAACAATCATAAGGTTAAGATCCAGAAAGCTTCTAGGAAAGATGTGAAATTTTTGAATTGCATGAGAAACATCAAATTTTTATTGCTATTTTGAAAGTAAAATAGGTACAAGGTTGTTAAATTTAGAAACAACAAAAATTAGTGCTAAAAAATGTTTGAAAGAATCAATAAATGGACTACATTAACTATTTAAAATACTGAAAAATATGTACCTGGGGTCTAGAACAATTGGTGAGGGAGTGCATTGTTAAGGCACTCTGTAAGTGAAAGTCATCGGTTCGAAACCCCTGGGGACACCTCAAATCCAGCGATGTTAAGCATTGGTGTGGTCTAAGTCGGGTGCGATCCTTGAGTGATTTTAACGGTTTAGATGCCCCTAGGTTGTGGCATCTCATCCACAAGCTAGTCTTGCAGGTTAGGGATAGTATAGCCAACAAAAAAAAATACTAAACAATATGCTTGAGTGTCCATTCTCAATAAATAAAATTGTGTGATCACCGAGTGATTTTGACGAATTAGATGACCCTGGATCATGGCATCTCATCCATAGGCCAGTCTTGCAGGTTAGGGATAGTATAGCCAAAAAAAATACGAATAATATGCTTAAGTGTCCATTCTCAATAAAACAAATTGTGAAAGCATCAACATTTGAAGAGCTCACTGTTGGAGAAATTTGAATGCATTTTAGAGACTTTTCACTTGCAACATGACGTGTGAGATGAGGTCATGAGGGTAGTTTCTATTTACTTTGGTGGGAAATATTGAAATATGGTATTTACAATGGTGTTAAGAAATTAAGTGCATGGGCTTCAAACACAAATTGTAGATAGAGTGGATTTTGCATTTGTTTTCTTTGATTAGTAGAAAACAAAACTTTATAAAATAAAACGAATTAGATGTCCTATTCAACCTTAGGAAAGGGGTGAAAATTGCTTCGGGTGAAGAAACTTGCAATTCAAAGCTCATGATTGTTAATTACATATTTATATGTTGGTTGTACTAATTGGAGTGTAGTAACTAGCCTTAATAGATCATGTCTATTAAAACACATGTTATTGTACAATAATAGTTTGACCCCTTAAGGTAGGTTGGGTAACCTTTATCATGTCATACATTAGCTTTGAGGCTTAAAACACATATTTTTATTGTCTATCTAATATTATACTATTCTTTAACAAAATTTCTTGTAATTAATAACACATTATCAAGGTTTTTTTTGGAGGAAGCAACACAACAAAATAAGAGTTGCATAGTTGCAAAGTCATTGCCTTTATTTGCAGATAATTTGGCCTTACAATAACTTGACCTTGAGTGTATCATTTCATCATTACCAAATATTAGTTTTTAATTCATGGAGGTAGTATTGTGTGTTGAACTTACAATAGCTCGACCTTGAGTGGCTCATTTCATCATCACCAAATTTTGGTTTTTAATTCACAGAGGTATTATTGTGTTAACGTTACAATGGCTTGGCCTTGAGTGGCTCATTTCATCATCACCAAATTTTAGTTTTCAATTCATGGAGGTAGTATTGTGTGTTAGCTAAGTTACCAAATGGATTTTTTGTTGTTTTTTTTTATTCTCAGATCTTGATAGTTATTTCCCGATGATTTCAAAAACAAGATTCACTTTCATATCACAATCATCATAGAATAACTATACACTGAAAATCTCAACTATAACAATGCAACGGAAATAACATGATCTAGAAATATTAACCATGCACAACAAACATAAGAACACGAGTTTATCCTAGGAAACCCAACCTTGGGAGAAAACCCAACAACCTTTCTTATAGAAGAATTCAGTCCAAGATATTACAAGTACATCACCATCACTAGATCAAAATGTCATACAGAGAAGATCCTCCCCAAGCCTAGCGTCTCCAAGAGCTAGTGTCTCACTAGAATAGCCAAGATACAATCAAGAGAGAGTTTCTCCAAGTCTAGCGCCTCTTCAAGTGTGGCACACTTACCAAGATAACCAAAACTCCAAGATATAATGAAATTACCACAACTGCAGCTGACAACTGTCTAGTGTGCACTGCAGAAGGAGAGTTGTGGTTGTCTGTCCAAATGAAATGATCCATCTTGTATTTATACTAATCGAGACGCATGTCTTTTCCTGTGGGGTTGACTTCTCATCTCGAGTCTTCAATTTTACTTTATTATTTTTTGTCTTTTACTGGTGGGGTCGACTTCTCTTCTTGGATCTTCGATTTCTTCTTGGGATTTCTTTAATGGTCAGATGGGTCTTGTACTTGTGGAGAATGACTGCTCAAAGTTGCAAAACTTCAACACTCCCTCTCAATGAGGGAGACATTCTCCATACTTGTATTTCTTCTGTCATAGAAAGGTTGTCCTTGAGCCTAGTTGATGTAGTCTTCTCTGGCATGCACCCAATTGATGTATACTTCTCCCACATATCACCTAGTTGATGTATGCTTCTCCCACATAGCACCTCGAGTCTCCAACGGTCCTTGTCAAGTCACATGATTAAGGATAGAGACCACACCTGGGTCATTCTCCTTAGCCAAGTCACACGGCCATCGAAAGAGAATGTCTGCTTGATGTTAATACATGAAGAACATCAGCACCCTGGGCCATTCTCCTTAGCCAAGTCACATGGCCATAAGAGGAGAATGTTTTCTTGATGCTAATACATGGAGAACATCAACGGCCTGGACCATTATCCTTAGCCAAGTCACATGGCCATCGAAGGAGAATGTGTGTCTGATCCATATGTACCTCAAGTCTCTGTCAGTCCTTGTCAAGTCACATGATCAAGGATAAAGACTACGCTTGAGCCATTCTTCTTAGCAAAGTCACATGGCCATCTGAGAAGAATGTGCCATTCTCTTTAGCCAAGTCACATGACCATCTGAGGATAATCTCTGCCATTCTCCTTAGCCAAGTCACATGGCCATCAAAGGAGAATGTCAGCCTGATACTACCATATAGAGAAGCATAAACACCTCGAGTCTTTGTCAGTCCTTGTCAAGTCACATGATCAAGGATAAAGACTAAACTTGGTCCATTCTCCTTAGCTGAGTCACATGGCCATCGAAGGAGAATGTCTACCCAATGATTTTTGTTATAGCGCAAATTGTAGGTTGGGCAAAGCTCGACCCAACCACAAGGAAAGTGCTACAACTTGGGAATCCTACACCCAATGTCACCTCGATGTAGGTCTCACACTTCAAGGGTTACTAGGTCACTCTAAGGAGGCGATCCTGGTGAGCCTAGGGGGAAAGAGATGGAGATAGATAGAGATGGAAATGGAGTCCCTAGAGGTCAAGTCTAAGTGAAGTGAAATGTGTGGAATGAAGTCTTGGGAAGGTCCAAGGGTTATCAAGTATGTCGAGTGACCTGCAGATGGTGAAATACTTGCTCGAGACACAAGAAAAAACACTTTGCAATGATGTACGTTAGTTGGATCAACAAGTTCAGCTTGATGTCCCTAATTTGCAGCAGTAGATAACAGTATATATCAACAACAATATGATACTCTAAGTTGCTCATTAAATGCCAGAGATCAAGTAGAAAATGCAAGAGAAAGAATAGTAAATGACTAGCTAAACTCAAGACAAAAAACCAATATTCGAGCATAAAAAGATAAGGTTGTTGTAAACACTTATCCGCACCAAATTATATTAGCCTTATGCCTGCAACATTCAATGTATACAACAAGAAAATCAACCACTGAAAACCCCTCAAACTTTGCCAAAAATTGCGCTAGACCAAGAATAATAAGTGTGCAAACTTTGAGCAAAATCCAATGGTTGATAATAGAGTTATTCAAGCAAATGAATTAGGGTTTTTGTAGCCCTAATGGTTGAAGATGTAATTTTATAACAACAGCAAGAAGTGGCCCTTTGATGTGGACGCCCTAGTGGTTGTGAGGTGCCCAATGCACAATGAATACAATCCACTTTGCAAGAAGTAAAAATGACCAAAAAACACGTTTCCCAATGTAATCTTTTATTTCTCCAATGCAAAATGACTAGTGCTCTTTGTTAGCGCTCAAAATGTGCCAGCAAAATTTTAAGCACCTTCATTAGATCAAGGTTAGATTTTCCCATTCCCCGGGTCTTTAGCCAGTTGTCATAACTTCCAAAGTTCTCATTGAGTCTTGACGAGTTTCCATTCATCGCTTTTGCCTAGAAATCCAGTAATCCCTGGCCTATGATTTGCATTTAAAGTGACAAAACTATTATTAAAATTTCTTATTGTCATTTTCTTCAGATCCTAAGTTTTTAATGTTTTTTAACAAAAAATAAAATTAGTTTTATTTTTTGTTATTAAATATTCTTTTATAAAAAAAATAAGAGAGAAAAGTTTTTGTAATTAAAAGGTGGTGTGTGCTCAAGTGTTAACCATCTATCCTAAGTCAAGTCTACCACCTATTTACAAAGCCATATTACATGTCGAGCCATCCAATACCTACCACAAAGTTATAGCATACAAACATAGAGCCCAAAGCCAAGCGCCAAGCCCACAATATCATTCCACATAACTCATCGAATACTTATGGAAGTGGTGGCATATATAAACACTTGTCTATGTCTATTTCTATTGCATGTGGGATATGTCCCATGAGTAATTTTTTTTAATAAAACACAGTGTACAAGAGCATATCACAGGGGTTGGCAGGTGCTGAAAAGAGTTAGTCGTCAAGCTGCCAAATGCCAGATTGATGATGCAATTGTCAATATAATTATGCGTGGGTTGCCATGCCAACATGGAAGTTTGCTTTTGAGGATTGTTTGGATGGTGATCCACCACCTCTGCTCATTTTCTCCATTGATTCTATATGAAAGATATGCCAACATACAAGAGCGCCTCTCCACGCATTTTGTCTAAACAACATAGTCAAAATGAGAAGTCATGGTCAGAGATCAAGAATTTACACCGGAGAAGTATCTCATCTGCATTCAAGGTTATCTTCAGGATTCTCAATAGGATGGCATGATGATGGTATCAATATAAATGTACACCCACTGCCACTTCCTCCCTCCAGTACTAGTCTTTCGTTCCTTCTCCTTTATTGCCATTTTCTCCATTAGCAATTGTCCATCGTAGTCCTGGAAGAATTGAGACATCAATTGCCCCGGGTCAATGGCAAAAAGGAAAGCTTCTTGGTAGTGGCACATTTGGCACTGTCTATGTAGGTTTTAACCGAGAAACCTGGGATATGTGCGTCATGAAAGAGGTCCCTCTGGTTCCTAGTGATTCCAGATCTTCTAAGAATATCAAGCAACTGGAACAAGAAATAAATCTTCTCGATAGGTTGGAACATCCTAATATTGTACAACACTACACCAGTGATAGTCAGGAAGGTGCCTTATCATAAGCTCAGGAATCAGAATCTCTGAAACCTCTGAATTTAAGAGAACCTCTAAATTACTTTAGAGACTTGAGTGGAATTCAACAGAAGACTATGCAAAATGTTGAAGAGATTGGAATGGATGTAGATGAGGATAAACTGACTCTGAAATAATTAAGAAGCAATGAGGTGCGAACACATAAATTTTCACTTGGTGCAGTGGACACCGGAAAAGGGGATTATGTTAATGCTGCCATTGATGCTTCAAAAACCAGCTGCTTGACAATTCCATCTGTGAAGCTTAACAAGAGAAAGGATCCGTGTGATAGTTTTAAAGACTTCAAGAACAAACTGTGAAGGAGCATATTGACAGTCATGCATCCAAGAACAAACATTTTCACTGTGAGTTAGAGCCATCAAAGGTACTGCCTTCTATGTTAATGGAGGAATCATCAAAACCAGATCTAACTGGAGTTTTAGTTTTTACTACTACCCCAAATAAGGGCACAAACAAATATTTGCTTGGTCCTGCTTCTCTAAAGGTAATGGCAAGCCAAATTGTAAAAGTTGTTGGCTTCTGGTGGAAGTTCAAGACACATGATAGGAATGATGATATCAGTATGTCAAGGCCCAACACATCAAGTGGCAGCCAAAATTCATAATATGCACAGTCTCTGCACAACAATTTATATTAGTCCATTGATAATGTTGCCATCTTAATTCCTGCTATAAGTTCTGCCAGATTAGCAGAGTTTGTCCTTTACAAAAGTTTTCCCTTCAACATTTAATTCAACACATTATAATGATAAGGAAATGGGTTACCTCAGAAATGGAGTGGAAATATGTATGGGTGAAACGGATAAAGAATGTCAATGGAGATACTCAATTTGGGAGATCTATAAAGGCAACTAATAGACATCTTATTTCTTCAAAATGATGAAGAAACATGTCTTATCAATTGAAGTAGCTCAACACTTAATTATGACACCTTCTACAACCTTGTGCTAATCTCCAAAACCTTTGCAAAGTGTTAAAGAAACTCAAGTTAATGAAAACAAAGTATACAGCTAAGTTTTGCAGCGCAAAACATTGCCTGTCTTGTAGACAGGTGCTGCGAAATGTCCTACGAATTCCTGAGGTGTTGCAGAATGTGCTACGAATTCCAGTTCTGGAGGTTTCAAAGGAGCATTGGTTGCCAAGTGTCAATAAGGATCATGCCAATTGTTAGAAGGTCAATTATGAGTTGGAGGGCCACAAGTCAAAGGGAGAAGAACTAAAAAATGACAGTTCGTCATCATAAAGGAATGTTAGGGGCATGGCCAGCATGACCCTTGTTTTTAGCATTTAGTTATCTTTTGTTATCCACATGTTGTCTTTTCCATTTTGAGGGCAGAGGATCTTATGATAGGGTGGTTATTCGAATGATAGTTTTGTCACTGATAGTGAAAGATATAAAAAGATTATTGTAAGTCTGATAGAAGGTTAGAAGGAGCTAGGGGGAAGGGGGCTTTTGACCCGGAGGAATTCAGAGTGTTATCACTGTGTTCTTCTTTCTTTCTCTGTATTTTTTTAGACTTGTGATTCCTTATCAATGGAGATCGGTTCCTCTTTTTCATTTCTATCTTTCTTTGTGTACTAATATTAATGAGTGACTGATTTACTCTTGTTCTTACTCATATGGTGATTGAATGAGGTATGTGTTCTTTGCATTGGTGATGTAGAATTTGTTAATACAAATATTTTTACTATGAGTTGATTGTCTTAAAGTGTTGGAAGTATCTTTGACATGTTCAGATCACAATCTTCTTTTTCTCATTCATTTATCAAGCCTGTTGTCTGATCTGAATTTTCTAAGGCCACTTTTGTTGAAGGATATAGTTGGGAATGTATACAGTAGATGAATTTGATTGTCCTTATGGTCAAATCCCTGTGACTTTAAAGCTTATCTTTCAAGATTAAATTTGAATTATTTGCATGTTACCAAGCTCACCTGATTATAGTCTAGGGTGACTCTTGAAGTGATAACACTCTTAATTATTGGGTTAATGGGGTCATGCAAAGAAAGAGCTAGAGAAGCTACCTCCTTGGGGGTGTAAACCCTCTTATTTCCCAAGGCAAGTTTCTTTACCTAGGGTTTAATCTAAAAGAGTGTACACCCTTATACTTCTCTTAACAAACCCATGTTTAACTAATAACATGAATCATACATTGATGAATACTATGGTGGGGGTGTATTCCTTTATACTTCCCACCTAGCTCCTAGCACAATAACCTTGACTTGAAAAAAATGATAGCATGCATGTAAAGACCATACCAATTCAAGGGAAAATGCCAAGATAATCGACCACAATAGCAAGAGATAAGCCTTCCAAGGCTAGCACATCATTTCCATCAACCATAACACAAGAGATAACCATAAACAAGAGCCAAGAGAGATTATTTTTCCAAATGTAGCGAAAATTTCAGACCAATACTTTTCACAATGAGGGAGAGTTTTGCTAAAATGAGATCTTATGATCTCTTATTTATACAAAATGTCACCAAGGTGACTTGTCCATAAATTAAGGGGTAAACCACAAGACTAAGGGTCAACAACCTTAATCTTTCCCACTTTAACAAAGTAATATTAAAAAATTCATTAAAGTTTCACTTTTGCACAAATAAAACCCTAATTTTAGTAGGACATCACCCCTTTAGGGGACATTTTGGCATTTGGACGAGGTTGTCGGTGATGGAGAGGAGTAGAGAGGCTTCCCAAATCCACATGTCAAGCTTCCAACAACTTCCTTCATGATGAAGGCTCAAGTCCCTTCAAAACATCTAAGTGCTAATGTATGTCACCTCACCACCAAGCCCTAAGCCCCCTAGGTGACGGCATGCCTCTAGGAGTGACGTTTTTCCTAGGAGAGGAAAAACGTTTGACATGTGGGGGCTAGGCTATGTCGTCCAAGTCATATTCAAGGCCTTCCAAGTATGATCTTTCTCATCTGGCATGCATTCCTTTGACATCCAACCTATGGGGTTGTAGCCCCATGGAAGTCCAAGCTAGGCTTGTTCTCCCAAAATTGTCCACCAACTAGGTCCTACAAAGACAAATGAGCATGCCCTCCAAGGATCTCAAGTCATAAAATCATGATAAGTGAATCCAATCAATAAATGAGCCACCTAAGCATGTGCATCAAAGACCACTATATCAAACAATTAATTTCTCAAAGACACTATGCAACGTGTCAAGCTTGAATATGGGAAGGTTGACGAGGTGTCCTATTGGGTAGATCTTTCCCTAGGTCAATGAGAGTTTCCAAGAGATCCCTCTCTAAGCCATGTAAAGTGGATGAAGTGGTTGGGGTCAAGACTCAATGGGCATAGGGCTCATGACATACAAGGGTTTGTAGTGTCTCTATCATGGGTGCCTTTGTAGAGGGTGTGTGGTACCTTCGTCCACAATGCACTTTTTCCAAGCCCATCAATTGACTTTTATCTTTC
>WSFP011498971.1:0-14046 GCA_009831015.1 Picea engelmannii | reverse complement strand
CACCTTTTTGAAAGATTTGGAAAGACCCACTTTTACAGTCATTTCTCTTAAGTTCCTTGTATTTATTGATTGGATTCCTTCTTGAGAAACCCCCACTGCCTCATAAATTTGCCACCCTTCCAAGAATCGAAACTACTCAAGGGAGATTTGATGAGAAACAATCTCTTTGATATTTCTTGAGATAATATTTAAAATTGTTTTGTAATGTAGTTGTATTGGAAAATTGGACAAAAAATTTCAAAAGAAGAGGGATTGTCATATTTTGGAATCAATGTGATGAAGGTTGTGTTGAAGGATGCCAAGGTTTATTGTATGATTCTCAAGCCCTCCACTACTCCCATTAGATTTATATAATAAAATCATAATAGATTAGAAATAATTCCATAAGGAGGTCATCTGGTCCAAGTCTTTTGTATTGTTGGAACTTTAAAGGGTTTGTATGAGTTCTTCTTTTCAATTTTTTGTCGTAAGAGCTTGATTATCCTCTAGATTGATGAAGCGAGTAAATTATCTTGATAATTTGATTATAGCTATAATGTTTGCATGAGAATCATCTTTGAAAATAGATATGGTGTACTTTGTCCCTTCATTTGTTATTTTAGGGAAGTTTGTTGCCCATCCTCCATTGTCTTTCTCTATCTTATAAAAAAAACTTAACATTTTTACTATAATTGGAAAATATATGAAAAAGGTTGGTGTTTTATTGCCTACTTGAAGCCAAAGTGTCCTTCTTTTCAATATCCATTCTCTTGAACTCTATCTAGAATATTTTGTTACTTTTTGTGCTCAAGTTGATTTAACTGAGACTTCTGGATTTCTATAAAAACCCAAAACCTTGCTTATTGTATCTTGAGGCTAGAATATCCTCTACCTCTTTTAATTTCCTATCATCCTTCTCTTTTATTTTTCCTTTAACCAATTTGTTTGCTACATGCTTTACCATTTTTAAATATTGATGGAATTGGATGGGAGATGATTCATTTAGGGAGTCATCAAAGGGATTCCAAGAATATTTGAGTTTATTCAAAAAACAAATCATCCTTTATTCATTAATGGTTCATCTTGAAAGGGTTTGGTGGCTTCCCTTTGGGAAGGGACACTTCAAAAATTATTCAATTGTGATTAGGATCCCACCTAAGGATACCCATTAGAGAATACAAATAGCTTCATCTATGAAATATTTTGATACTAAGAAACAATCCAGAGTCTTAGATATTCTTACCTTGCATATCCTCCATTTTCTCTATATTGAGCTATGTTTTTTCGGTTCAATATTCAACAATCCCACCCTTTCCAATTTGCTTATGAAGAAAACTATCAAATTATCAACCTGAACCAATGGCCCCAAAACCTCTAAAAAACCTAGAGATAAGTTCATGTCACCTCCAACTATCATCAAACCATTTTGTACAAATGTATAGTTGAAGAAATTTTCCTAGAATTCTAGCATATTGGATTAGGGCCATAAATATTCAAGCAACTAATTTCCTTCCGAAGGTCTAGAGAGAAAAGATAGGTCCCTAGTAAAAAATTCCCAAGAGTAAGAATAGGAGAGTAATCCTAATTTCCAACTAGTTACATTCTATATAGATCTTCTTATAGCATCTATGAAACTAAATTCTCGCCCCATTAAAAGCATGGATAAATCTTGAGCTACCTTTTATCCATTTGTCATTAGTTCTTGTAAGAATATGATATATGGATTATGACCTTTAGTTAACCTTTTAATAACTAATTTATTTGAGGAATTGACCAACCCTCTATAGTCCAGGGTTAGGAAGATCATCTAGAACCATCTCTCTGGGCCTTTTATCTAGGAGAACGAATCAATATTACTTTTCTTCCAATTTTGAATTTGGTATTTGTTTTCTTTTGATCCAGGGATGGGAATGTTTTTCTCCATGTCTGAGTCTCTTTGGGGTCTTTCTCATCTAGGAACCATATACCTTTAATAATCATTCCTTGAAAAATAGATGTTTCGATGTTCCTCGGTATGAGGTTGTACTTGGTAGGCTTAGAGACTTGGGAGTCATTATGAGGATTTGGTCCAATTTTCTTCCATAGAAAAGTTCTATAATTTCCTAGAGAAATGCATCCAATAGTTTCATTACCTCACAATCCATCCAAAGGATGATAGGGGGAGGCTAGGGAATCGATATCCTTGAAAGGATAGGAAATAATTCACTATATTGAGTCTTGGTTATGCTTTATAAACCTACCTTCCAAGACCCAAAGAGAAATTTATCAAAAAAAAAAATCAATAATAGGGGAGGAGGATTTTTTTTCTTACTCAATTCCTAAGAGAGATCGATCATATTCTTTCGATCCAAGATATGCAACTCTTGCTGACCATTTTACACATTTCTTGTGTTATCGACATAGAGTTTTCTTCAAGAATTGTTTTTAAGGTTTGCATAGAGGGGATGTTCATCTATGGAGTCTGATCGAAATATTTCCTTCCTTAAATATCCTTACAAACCCATATTTTTCTTATGTTTGGGATATGACATTCCTTAGCTAGCTTCCCATACTCATGGAACCTATCACATTTGAATGATTGCACCCTCTAATTGTGCATCCAAAACTAAATATATATAAAATTTACTTAAAACTTTGAATATAGAAAAAAAAAGTTCAAAAATTGGAACTAGGATGAGGATGGACCACTCACTAACAACACTTTCACATGTGACTGAAGGTACAACCAAATAGGTACCTGCCAGATATTTATTCCTTGAGTGAGGAAAGCTTAGGACAAATATAGGGAAATTATATTGTATAGACTAGTAGATATGATACTCAAACAAGGACCAGAGGTGAAAAAGTCAGAAGAAAAATTTGTAGAAACGTGGAATGTTTTCTTGTTGAAGGGGGATCATGCTCTTATGATGATGACAGCATAGGAGACATAGAGGTGCCACTCGGGTATAAGAATATGTTGAAACAATGGGTACTTAAGGAACTGCCTCCATTAGACATTGACTTCATTGTCAAAAATAGGACATATCACATTGCACCATCCTCCCTGCATGGACTGGGGCTATTTTTCATGGATGGAGTAACTGTAAAATACAATACAGTAATTGAATTGATGGACTATGTTGGACCATGTTACAATTATAATGATTGGATGCAGTTGGTATGGTACATGCGAAGTATGCGGAGATATGCACTCGCCTAAAATTATATATAGCTAATAAACAACGGTAAAAATAAAGGAGCGACTATATATATTGATGGAAGGCCTAAAGCTTCCAACAATATCGTAGGGTTTATAAACAACACACGACCTGGGACAAAAAAAAGCAACCGAATTGCATTTATGAGGGACACGAAGAGAATCGGGTAGTCATATGCGCAATAAAAAAGATAGCTCTCAGGGAAGAGTTATTAGTGGATTACCATTTGAATCGAATAGAAACATTGACTAATAGTGTGTGGGTACTTATGCAACACCTCTTTAAGCAACTTCTACTTATTGCATTATATTTTTTTTATCTTTAATTTTTTTTTAAACATTTCACAGTCCCAATTTTATAATAATGTGGGAGGTTGATCGTTGAGCTTGATTTTATTTGGGTAGCAATCGGATTTTTTGTTATTGTTAACAATTTTTTAAATATTTTGGGGTTCTAATTATATTATAATGTGGTAGGATGATCGTGGAAAAGGGCTAGTCGCAGAACATGTAAATGATTATCAAATTCGACTTTCATTTTACATGAATTTTATTATTTGTTTATATAATTTTATTTTTGTGGCGATCAATTATTTCATTTGTTTATATAACTGAAATAACATTGATTTTCAGATTGAAATTATATGTAGTTGGCAGGCCATGTTGATCATGATTCCGCCAATGAGGAGGGGTTGTATTCATCCCCTGATCTGATGGTATTAATAAAAAGAAAGATCATTAAAGAGAAAAAGGAACTTGATGGCTTGTTAGACCATCCAGATCAAACTTTCGATGTCCTAGAAAGGATCAATCTTCTTATGTCACAACTTAACACATATAAGGTAAAAACCATAATTTAAAGTGTTTTTTTTAATGTACTCATATGTTCAATTATGAAAGTTTGTTTTTTAACTTTTACAATATCTCACGAAAAAACATTTTATTTTTTATAAAGAGATATTTGGAGCATGTTCAGCTCGGTGTTCATAGTAGTGGCATTGCAGAGACATCGCAGAGTCCTGACTTGGGTTGTCATACAGCTGCTAGAGTATTGTTTACTTCTTCATCTTCCACATCTGCTTTAGATAGGAGCCATGAAACGCACCGTCAGACATCCACACAGCGGTCGGGATCTAGAGGTGGTGAGGAAGATGAGGCTGATGATGTGGTTGACATGGTTTCATTTCCTAGAGCTAAACTTGTGACCAGCATGGATACCCTTTCATGCACATTTTTGCTCGACGATAACAGAATTCCATTAAAACAAATAAGACTCCTAGGTAGTTTTTCATATTTTAACGGTTTTATGTTGTCCATCTCATACAAAAATCATCTAGATTATTATTTTTAAAATAACGATCATATCTTTTTGTGTGTAGGAAACGACCATTTTTATAGGCACCTAGAGAGAAAGGCCTTGTTGATTTTTGGGGCAACCTTATGCATGAGGTGGAATGGATAGAATTCCAACCTCAAAAAAAAACTTATGGATTATCTTGAAGGCCTCTTTGGAGTAGACACGTTCAATAAAATAGTGGTCACCTCTGCAACAGGTGAATATTTAAAATATACATGAGATGTTTATAAACAAAGCTTGGCAAGAAACCCTAGGTATACGCATCCTCCCTCGATTCCAAAGAGGGAGTGGAAGGCGATCATTGATGATGCAAAATAAAAGATAATGAAAAAATCAGGAGAAAAAATAATTGGTACCCCAAGGTAAATTACAATATTTTGATTTCAATACCTTTAATTTTCTTTAGATCTAAATAACAATGTGGTTTATAACATACTTGAAAATCTTGATGATAGGTTTCCTGACACTTCGAAGGCAACAAAAGAAAGGATTTCCAAACATGGCCAACATGAGCTAGGCCAGGGAGGCTACTTGAGGTTACGGTGATGAATCATAGGTACCCAAACATCTTAAGAATATTATTTGTATCACCTTACAACTTCCAGTTTATTGCAACCAAAAACATTAAAAAAACATGTTCTTCTGCAATGTAGGGTGACAACTTCAAAACTGAAACCATAGAGGAAGACCTCCAACTTGGTTACAAGTACAGTTATAAAGTCATGGTTGATCATAGGAAAAGCATGGGGCAGACCCCAAGATCTAGTTTGCGGGATAAGGTAAATAAAAATCAGTCTACATTAACCTTTCATTACTTATAAAATACGTAAATGTTGGATATCGTCCATAACTTTAATGTTTTACTTTGCTTTAATCTGGGGAGAAGCATTATCAATGAAACCATTAGCACTGGAAAACAAAGCATTGATAGTGTAGCGTGGCTAGAAGATCATGGTGCTTCTTAGCAGCCCCATCCTAGTGGGGTGCAGCCCCAAGATGTTCATGTGACTGAGGCCCACGATGGTAAAATGGTTGTATATTAATCATGTACTTAATAATTTCATACTTATAAATTTCATACTTCTAATTTTTATTACTTATACATTTACAATTTTGTCCTTATAAATTTTGTCATTTCAATGGCATAGAATATCGTAGTTGAGCCTCCTTGACCTGAATATTATCAGGAGAATAGGGCATCCATTCCAATGGTGCTGACTAGTGGACGAGTAGGTAAATAATTACATCGTAGAGGTTTTTTTTAATATTAATGAACTACTTCAATGATATTTTAAAATTGGCCATATAAATTTAATATTTTTTGTTTTTGTAGGTGATGGCCCCTCACATCAGCCTCCACGTTGTGGGTACGAGACCAGGTGTACTCGGCGTGAAAGGACTGAAGCAACATCAATTGTTGAAGAGCACCTAGTAAACAAAGACATGTACATGGATGAATTACTTAAGAATTGGAAAACACAAAAGAAGACTAAAAGAAATTGATGATGTATAATAATTTTATAAGACACATAGTTGTACATTATATAGCTAGTATATTTGTAACATATTTTGAATGATAAATCTCATTTATAAAAAATATTTTAAAAATGGCATATGCCATTGAATGAGAATATATATTGGGTATTGGGGAATTGAGAGTGATGTGAGGGGGGGGGGAGGCCATAGGAGATTCCACCTTCACATGGTTGGCCCTATTCAGTACAGAAAAATTTATTGGAGTCATTTATTCTTGGATTAAACCTCTCTCGATCCAACGGAGCAACAACATAGTCAATGTTGACTTCGTTGTTTCTCCTTCAAATCGAGGGAAGTTTGCTCCAAGACCAGGCAGCACCAATAAATTATTCTCGAAACCAAGAGGAGCTCATTCAGGACGTCACATTTGAGATGTGTGTGTGTGTCACTATTTAATCTCCTCTCCTATGGATTTTACAAAAAATAATATCAATGGTGTTTACTATTTGCAATCTTATTGGTTTTAATTTCTATTAGGATTTATTGACATGTCTTAAAAGTATTTTTTGGTTTTTACTAAAAACTAAATATAATTATGTTTTTATTTACTATAGTATGCAGTTTGTGCATTTGTAGATGCTCTAGATGGTGTATCAATGCAATGCTACACATTAGAATATCAAAGATCAGGTATGTCTTGTCTTTTTTCTTCTTTTTATGACTTCTTAAGGTTCCTTTTATTTATTTATTTTTACATTACCATCATTTGTGGGCCACTCTAGGGCTAGTTATTATATCTAATGAACCACACCCAAGTATATTGTAGCATATATGATTCCATTTAGTTCATCATATCATATGATTCACATAGCTAATCTAATACTTCAACTTGGTTTTTTGTGGTTGTGTATAAGTAATCCCATGTATATCATAGTATAAGCATAACCATGATTATGAAATAGATTATTTGAAATGAATGAGATATAGATACCACTTCCGAGTAGAAATTACAAATCATAGGCACCAATGAACCTAAGTACTCATCTTGAGTTCCAAGAAGATGAAAATCAAACATCCCACCAACCTAAAAGTGGATAGGGGGTTAGGTGTGTTACACCAATGACCTCTATACCCTCCTATGATATTTATTACTCTCCTGTGATATTTATTGTAATATTTTATTTTTTTGTAGAGTATTGCTTTAGCACCAAAGGAAATTATTCCACCCTTATCTCTAGAGAAATATAAACTTGAAAATGCTTTATCCATAGACATTTCTACCAATCTATTAACCGGTGTCATTCCACCAACACTTGGAAGTTGCACTACACTCGAATCATTGAATCTATCTAACAATTCCTTAGAAGGTTCCATTCCATATTCACTTCGGTATCTACAAAATCTCATGGACATGGATCTCTCTTATAACTCCTTATCAAGGACAATACCAATTACTCTCAACAAGTTGAAAGAGCTTCACTATTTGAATTTACAATTGACTTAAAAAGTGTGGTTTATAGGCACTATGTTTTATTGAATACGTATGTAATACCTACTCTATGAATCAAGGAATTTTGCAACTCGTACATTCTTATGGTTGGATATAAGGTGTGGTTGGTGATAAAATACCTATACTAGATCACAATTGTCCCTTCGTCATCAATGGAAGGGTATTGGGACACTATTTGAGTCAAGTCGGTCATATGGGTTATTTTCAACTTCAACACATGCCTATAAATACAAACCATGCCATGCATTTCATAACAACTTATAAATGTAAGTTTATGCTAGAGGAATTTATCCAAAGAGTAGGAAGACCATTGCATCCTCTCAATTGATCTAGTATCGTCTTGTTTTCATGTTTCCCATTCTCCCCTCCAAATTGTCCATGCACAAGGGGAACTTTTCATGTTCATATTCATAGATAGAGAGAGACTATTGGAGGGTTAAAGGATCCTACCATGGAATATATTGAAGTCCACAAGATGCAGGATTCTTCTTAGGTGATATATTTCATGTTATTATGTCATTTCATTGGATAATAAATAATGTATTCTCTTTTCCCCAAAAAACATTGTTTGAATAATTGAAATTAATTGTTTTGATTGTTTATAAGTTACTATACATGCTAGAGGATAGATAGGTTGTTTTAATTGATGTTCACAAATCCTTTTTGTCTTCTCTTAGTTTTGATAACCAACTAGGATAAGTTTTGGTACTCGCATGCATAACCTCATATGTAGAATGGACACCATATTGGGGACTTTGTTATATTAAATCTCACTCCTTCTTAGTTTTAAGGATATTTTTCTAATATCACACCACTATGAGGTCCAAGACCTTGGAGATTCCCTCGAAAATTTACTTTTATTCAAGGTTTGACTTCTATAAATCTTTTTATGCAGATTCAATTTTTCCACTCTTTGTCAATTGCTCCAACCATGTAATTTAATTCATTTAAGTGTGTATAAATTAAAAGGGACTTTCATATTTGGATAAAGGAAGAAGGCATTTCATATATATATATATATATATATATATATATATATATATATATATAACTTTCTTATTCTTGTTACTTCTTGCATTTCTATTTCCAACAATATACTTTAAGTAGTCATTTTCATTTATCACCACACTTGTGCACACATCGAAGGACCTAAAAGCTATCCCATATCAAAATTATGCCCTTCACCTTATGTCATTAAAAGTGGTTTGTGTGATTCATAAAGGTTAGGATAGTGAAACGCTCCATCAACGCTCCTTAACAATAAACAAGTTAGGCTCATGCCCTTAAACCAAGACTTCTAAAAGGTAAAGAAACTTAAATATAATGTACCAAACTCTCCCTCGGGGACAAAATAAATTGTGGTGTAGATTGAGATTAAGTATCCAAACGATGATCCATAGTTTGTTTTCATCAAAACACGATGATTTTCCTAGGGTATTTCATGAAATCTAACATATGTGTTTGCCAACATGAGGGATGCACTCTCTTTTTAAGTATCCATGCTTAGCTCAGGAGTGGTAGTTTGATGAAGCCACCATGATCTTTCAAAATTCATGTCACCTCTTGACAAATTGAATCTTTCAAATCATTCTCCACATTAATCTATGAATATGTATCCTAGTTATGAAATTGATGTTTACTATTAGGTGCCATTCATGGAATTGTGAAGGCACATGAGACAAATACTTTCCACTCCCGTGGATCTCACTCCCATATGAATTTCACTATAAATAACTCTATCATACCTTCACTTGTTTCATTTAGTGGACTTGATCATCATAATTTAGGACACTTGGAAGGCTTGGATATAATTTGCAAATTGTGAGAATTGCTAGAGTCTTAGGACGGTTATTTTACTTTCCATCTTCACACAAAAATTCTTCATAAAAAACCTATATTCTCATAAATTCAATGAAACTTGAAAACCAATTGTGACACACTTTTACACATGCTTCAATTGGAGATATTACTTTCACAATTTATTTTGTGTCAAATGTGTTGGAGAGTCTTATAGAGGATTTGGTGGAAAATGGAGTTTCTTCGAGGAGATTAAGACAAAGCATATTTTCTATTATTGTCAATAGTAAATGCAATACAGTAGGGAATAGTGCAATGGCATAAGAGTTCAAAGTTCTACATTTTAGTTTCTAAAGATTTATATTCTTCCATCTACAAATATTTATATTCTTTTAATATTTGAAGCAAATTGATGTTAGTATAATACTTGAGCAATAGTTTTCAACACGAAAACTATATGTTTTCGTAAATCCATATTTTAATGGCATCGCAAAACTAGATATTGAAAACTGATATTTAAAATATATATATATATATATTAATAAATATATTTCATCGTTGTTGCGACGAACACGATCGTCGATCATATGAATAGTTTGTTGCAATTATCAATCGTTCGTCACTCTTGCGACGACTTGTTCGTCGTAGAAACTAGCATATGTCATTTGTCTTTTGATGAACACGGTCGTCGATCGTATGAATAGTTCATCGCAACTATCAATCGTTTGTCGCTATTGCGACAACCTCTTCATCGCTGAAACTAGGATATGTCATTTGTCTTGCAACGAAGATGATTGTCGATCGTATGAATAGTTCGTCGCAACTATCGATCGTTCGTCGCTCTTGTGATGACCTGTTCGTTGCAGAAACTAGGATATGTCATTTATATTGTGATGAAGAGGATTGTCCATCGTTTTCATTCTTGCGATGATCATCCTCAGTTGTCATTCTTGCGACGATTTCCTAGGTTGTCGTTCTTGCGATGACCTCCATAAGTCGTCTATCTTGCGACGACAGCATTGTGTCGTCGCTCTTGCGATGTTATCTTAGGTTCATCATACTTTCCATGGGATATGATGTGACATTTGAGGGACCCAAGATTTATCGCAATATCCATGACATAACGTCGCAAGAGCGTCGAAATGGCTATCGCAAAATGACCCAAATTTACTAGTGATGGTATTCAACAACATCAATCTTCAGCTTAATACATTTGCAACCTTATTAGACTTTTGAGACCTATGTTTCAAAACAAAGGAGCAGCTCTACAAAAAATCCACCCATTTCAAATGCTTCCAGTTCAACATACCTTGATTGTTTAAGTACCATAGCACCTTGTTATGCCCCCACAACCACCCACTAAAATTCTCTTATTCAAGATAATTTTAGTGGGTCTCCCCCATAAAAATTTTGCAAGATATTGTGTCACTACATTATTGATTTGATACTGACATAGGAAACTACCATTTTGCTAATACAGTTTATGTCATAGCCCTGTTTGCAATGATATACATCTGAAATTTTGAGATTTTATGCTTGTTTATTGATTCACACTCATTCGAAAGGATCAAAATTCATTGTTGTGCCCAACCATGATGTAACTCTTCAATGATCTTACATCCTTGAGCATCACATAACTAATTGTCCACTGGGAAGATACTCTTCAGGATAAAATATGTTAGGATCCGACCCTAACCCCTCTTAGTTGGTCATTAGTTAGCATGATATATTTTCCATGTAATAAAGGTCGACATTAGTTAATAAGGCCTATTAAATAAAGTTGAGCAAGTTAATGTAAGAATACCTAATAGAAGCTTCTACTTCTAGAACTATCTTCCTCTAGAATGTTCTTTAGAATAACAAATTAGTATAAATTAGAGTAGGAGATATGAGAAAGTTTTTCTTCAGTATTATTTTAAGAGAGCTCTGCTCATTTTGGAGGTTTCCCCCTCGAAGAGGCAAGTGAACAAAGCTTTCTTGGTGCTCTCAATATTATATTTTTTCTTTCTATTGAATGTTCTTGTTATTCTTGGGGTGTATTTGTTTATTGTGTTATCTATTTCCGGTTAAGCATATTACAAATGGTATGAGAGCTCTTTCTCGGGCCAACACGCACCCATATTTTTAGAAATATGTAGGCTAGATACATGTTTCGGTGTTTTTAAACTACAAAGATATGTAGTTCAACAAATAAATCTGTGGTCGAGGAAGCATACACGCAGGAATTACAAGAGGTTTTTCAGGTCACATTGTTGGACACCCTTGTAACCCATTTTGGTACCCCTTCGAGTGGTAGTGCATCAAACAACACATGTACATGAATTTGCTCTTCCTCATACCTTTGGTATATCGGAAGACCCCAAGGATTTCCTGAACCCATCCCTAGATTAACCGATCGGCCACCTAACTGCTATAGTGCCACCAAAAACAACACTTAGGAAGATACTCTCTAGTACCTGGGTAATCGGGTAGTACAACTAAGGGTACGATCAAGCCTCCTTAGTTGGTGCCTTGAGATATTGGGTCAAGTATTATTGTTCAACCCCAGATGTATATTCAAGAGATATAACACAAGGTAAACCCTTGTCTTTAGGAACCCTAAAAACCCTTCCCCTTGGGAAAGAAATAAAACAGGAATAGTCAAGAGATATTATCATGCAACCAGACCTCCTTCTTTTGGGCTGCGAAATTACTACACATTTTTTCCTGTTAAGAATTTGGGCAATTTGACACTGCGATATTATTCTTATTAGAGTATAACTTCATAGGAGTAAAAAAAAAAGTACAGTGGTCCCACCGGCACCCTTATTTGGGACCTCTACCATTGGATTTCTCTCTTTTTCCTAATTGTAGTGGTACCTCTCATTTTTAATCCTATTTTTCTCATGAACCCGACCCCCCTTTCTGACACCCTCATTTGGAACCTCACCCATTGGATTCCTCTCTTTGTCCTGATTGTCGTGGTACCTATCATTTTTAAGCCTATTTTTTCAGTGGACCTGACCCCCCTTCCTCAGACCCTTATTTTCCACCTAGCCTAACAAACTCATTATCTTATGTTGATCGTTGAGGTATCATTCTACCTGAGCCTCCACAATGGCCCCTACCACCCACACTCAGAACCTAGAAGAGTTGGACACATGTGCATTACCCCAGTCTTAGCAGCCCCTGATTTCAACAAAACTTTTGTTATAGAATCTGATGTCTATGGAACTGGTATTGGCACATTTCTAACACAAGAAGGTAGAACTCTTGCTTTCACTAGCCAGGATTTTAGTGGTTGCAATTTGGGAAAATCTACATATGAAAAGGAAATGATGGTCATTCTCCATGTTGTGCACATTTGGAGACAATATCTATTGGGACAACATTTTTAGATCAAAATAGATCACCATAGTCTAAAATATTTCTTAGAGTAGAGGTTATCCTCCCCAGAACAGAACAAGTGGCTGACCAAAATGTTGGGCTATGATTATGAGATCATATATAAAAAAAGGAAAAGACAATGTAGTGGAAGATTTCTTCTTAAGAAAAAATGAGGACGGAGGTTCCCTCTTTGCCTTATCATTACCAGTTCCTAATTGGATTGAGGAAGTTCGACAAGAGTGGTTAACCCACCCAACTATATCACATGTAATTCAATGACTTCAAGAGTACCCTAACCCTCCCCCCAACTACACTTGGGAATATAATATCCTTCGGTATAATGATCGCTTGGTTATGTCTCCGACTTCAACACTCAATCCCAAGATATTAAATGAGTTGCACTCATCATCTCTCGTTGGTCACTCAGGATTCCAAAATACATATGTTCATGCTTGCCATTATTTTTTCTAGGAAAGCATGAAGAAGGACATCCTTAACTTTTTCACCAAATGTGATATTTTCCAATGCAATAAAGGTGAAACTATCAAGACACCATGAGCTCTATATTTGTTACCCATTCCAACTTATATTTGGACTGACATCTCCATGGACTTTTCAGTGGGCCTTTGAAAAGAGGGTAACAAGTCAATCATCATGTTCGTGGTAGATCGCCTCTCCAAGTATGCACATTTATGTGCCTTACCACACTCTTTTACGCCAGCTATGGTAGCACAAGTTTTCATTGATCAAATTTTCAAACTACATGGCATGCCAACCTCCATTATGTCTGATCATGACTTGACCTTCACCAGCACATTTTGGAAAGAATTGTTTAAATTACAGAGCACAAAATTAAACATGAGCACGACATACCACCCCAAGACAGATGGCCAAATGGAAGTTTTCAATAATTTTTTGGAAACCAACTTGCATTGTTTTTCTTTGGACAAACAACATCAATGGGTGCAATGGTTACTCTTGGGAAAATGGTGGTACAACACTTCCTATATTACAACAACCAAAATGACACGATATGAAAGGGTGTATGGCCAACAACCACCTACAGTGACTTTCTATCTTCCAGGAACATCAAAGGTCCATTTCATTGATAAGTTGTTGCAAGGTAGAGCAGCTACCCTCGCGGATCTAAAAACTAACCTCCACATGGCCCAAAATCGTATGAAGCAACAAGTTGACTAGAATCATTCCGAATAGGTTTTCTAAGAAGGTGATCAGGTGTTTCTCACACTCCAACCTTACAAGCAAACATTTCTCAAATCCCATGGCCACCACAAGTTGGCACCCAAATTTTATGGCCCCTATCAGATTATCAAATGTATTGGTCCAATTTCCTACAAATTG
>WSFP011498967.1:0-14047 GCA_009831015.1 Picea engelmannii | reverse complement strand
TAGAGCCAACTTGAGGTCAAAGACAGACCTAGTTGGCAGCTTGATAGAACCTGGAAAATCTTCAGTACAACGGACGGCTATAGATAGTGCACTGGCAATTATGGTGGAAGGTATGGACAGAGGCAATTTGGCGGCTGTACAGAGAACGGTTGCAGATGGTACAGATGTATAACAGACTGTTGTACGGTTTTCACAAAAAGCCGGTTGCTGGTATTGCTGCAGAGTAGAGTACGGACATATCTGTATGGAAGGTTACAACACAATTAAGTTTTTAATCGATGCCTGTGTGGACTAAACAGTACAGATTTTCCTTGAACTTTGATTGTACGGACTTTTAATCAACAATTTGCACATGAATTAATTTGCACTGACATTGAATTGAATGGATTTTACAGTGCTCATTTAAAATAAGTTGTTGTACGGTCTTCAATTAAAATCATACGTAATTCAATAAGATCTGATTTTGAAGGTGGCCAAATAATTCTTACAACTTTGGTTTTTCTTTATTTTTTGATTCCTGGTTTCTTCAAGCTGTCTGCAGAATGGTTATTTCAACAACAATCTCTGATTTTTTTTTTTAAATGGCCAAATTTCCTAGCGTGGTCAAGGACCCGGAGCAAGAACTCTGAAATTTGAGTGGCCAAGGGCCTGCAGTTATGTTTTCAAGGAAACAAATATTGGCCAAAGGCCAGGGTTAGAAGGCTTTGATACCAATGTGGCAAACAAACTTGTTTGACAATTATAAAAATATCCAATTTAAGTAAGATAGAATAAAGTAATCCATTTAGGATGAAATAATATTATATTGAGTGAATTTATAAAATGAGATGGTTACAAATGAGAAATTAGGGCTGTATATTTATCCACGCAGGGGTGCCCTTCCATAAGAGACATGACCTTTCATCAGTAAGGTGTCTCTTCATAACATATTTAGTTATTGAGTATAAATAATTATTATTTAATTATTATCTATTTATACCTATTTATATGTATATTTGTGTTCATAACAAAATATATAAATTCTTACACTTGGAACACATGTACTAGTTGCCAAGAAAATTGTTGATAAGTTTTTATTACCAAGGGTTGTAGGAAGAACAAAGTCCTTCACAGGTGGGAACACACCAACAACCCTCCAAGATCTTGGGGAAGACAAGATTTGCAACTCCTCTTTTATAGATGGGATAGGTATTGTTAACACTCAGAAACTGGCATGGTTGCAAGGGCATTGGAAAATATACACGATCAGCTCGTACAGTCTCCTTGCAATTTGGGCTAGTGCTCGCTAACCACAGGGGGAATACCTATGCAATCTGTAAGCGAAGTGTGAACTCTAAATATCAAAAAATGCTGCTAAACTGCAATAAATGCTTGCTGTAATTCAAAATATCAGGCCTGTAATCTGCATTAAAACACACACTAAATAGAAAGCAAAAATGCAGATTTACACCTAAGGAAACATGTAAATATGCTTTTAGACCATGAAAATCTTCCCTTAAAAGTGCAGATCTGTTTGCAGAAATATAAAAAACAGCAAGTATGAATATTGACATTAAGAATAATGACTTCAGTGATTTGAATCCTATGGGTACGCAGTTTAGAAAATTGATTAAGAGGGAGAAAATCCCATTGTTAACTACTACAACAGATTAAATTAACACAAGAGACACAATAAATCGATGAGATATATTTGTTGAATAGGTGTTACCTTTATTTCCAATGTTGTAAGTACAAAGTTTGGGGGAATAATAGCATCAACTACAAGAACTCTAGGGGACTTCCAACCATTTCTGAAGTACGTTCTCACACTTATTGTTTATGCAATTGTGTGACAACTAATGAAGGATTCCATGGTTCAAAATTTCAAAATATATTTTTCTCAAATATAATTTTTAACACCTTATTAAAGGAAGAATCAATTCATACACAATACATGGGCATCTATAATATATATACTCAGACCTTGTTCACTAGATCTTGAAGTCCTAAGTAAAAAAACAAAGGAATTGCTAATAAATGGATTGAATATGTATTTAGCTTCTTACATCAATTTTAAAAATCACAGAATTCTTGATATTTTTTGAGTTATTCCCTTTTGGAGAGGATCTTTCCACTATTGAGATTCACAAGTGAAAGCAAGACAATTGAATGGAACCAAAGGCAAACCCAAGTTTTGCAATAACCCAGTCACAAGTGCACTAGAGAGAAAAATACCCAAGCACAAGTGTGCTACACAAGAGATGCACAAGTGCACATAAAAGAAAGAAATGCCAATCATAAGAGAACACTAAAGATATAGGTGCCATTAGGCATAAACACTTGTAAAGAGAGATCCATGAAGTTCATAAGATGGAGTTATACAAATGAGAGTTGTGTAATTATATACTACATATGATCATATTCATCACAATATCTTGAGGTGACCACTTTAATGTTGATGTTTGGACAACATTGGGAAGACATTTTTCTAGTTAATAATTAATAATATAATTATTAATTATTAAATATCATATATAATAAGTAATAATAATAATAAATAGTTATTTATTATCCAAGGGATGCATCCTTTCATGGATGGTCATCATATGTTCTCTATATATGGAACACTCGTCATTGTAATAAAATAATCAATTATATATCATCTCATATGAAAAATCAACATGGTATCAGAGCGGGATTGGGGCCGACTCCCTCACGAGAGGGCCAAGGGAAATGGAAACATATGAGTGTAATCTATTGTAGGAAGTAGATTCCTGTAAGGTGAGAGTAGATAGTTTGAGTGATTGCTACTATGTTTCGTAGTAATATTATTGTCCATCATTTGAGTTTTGGCTACATATGAGTGCTGGTCTATGCGACGTTGTGTTGGGTTGCATGGGAACACGTAACGTGGTGAACTCATGAAAGGATTATCATCAAATTATATGGATGGAGAAATTGGTTGCTAAATGTGCGGGCCTATCTATGCAATGCACAAGTGGGTTCACACAAACTACAATTGAAGATCTTGTTGGTCTCCGTGTGACGTGTTGCATGAATCCATTCATGCAAGGGGATTTGGCAGAGTTGTTATCCAACCTAAACACATATTCTTAGATCGCTTCAAAATAATGGAGGAATGATGGGTGTTGGTCATTACACTCTAGAGACTATTAATAGATGCATGTTAAAAATATATAGTTGTTTTTGCTGAGGTCGTGAATTGGACCATGACCAGAATAAAAGTTGCCAAAGGGAAGAAGCCGCTTGAAGGAGAAGTCGTGTTTTCCACCTGTGATAAGTCAGTTGCTCATGGTTGTTAGGGTGAAAAGCCACCACGAAGATAAATGAGTGCGATTGAGTAAGGCTATATTCTGCTCGTGGATCTGGTAATTCTATAATTTAATAGTCAATGATCAATATGAAGGTTAGTTGAATCAAATCTTTAGGCAACAACATGTAGAATAGCTACTTCTTAGTGTGCTACTATCGCCTCCCACATAAAAGTTGCTTTTGGAATTTTTTGGACGGATGCAATCCCCATGATGCACAAGTCGATGCAGATCCTTGGATAGCGTCGAACATCGTGCAAGAATGGTTGGACAAGAATCCCTCGTCGTCCATTGTATACATTGTCTTCAACAGTGTAATCACTATAAGCGCACAAAAAATCTATGAATTAGTGTTGGGGATTCAATGTAGTGGTCACAATTCCTTTTGGGTCATCCACCCTTCTCTGGGGCACAAAGACATTTGGAAATTTTTCCTTGCAGGTTTTGTGGAAGAAACCAAAGGCCACGAGCTAGTGGTGAACTGGTGTGTTCAAATGAAGATGTCTTGTGTAGAAATGTAAAAATGTAGTGCTAACCTTGTGTATGTTTGTGCCTACATAAGGACAAGACTGATTCAATGGTGGAGTGACCGACAAAACATGGAGGAGAGTGGACCGCTAGTGAAGGTGATGTTGGTTACAATAAGGCTATGAATTTATGGATGCCATAACTACCATTGATGTGAGGTCGACAACTAGTTGTGTTGATTGGTAGTAGTGGTCTGATTGGTGTTTGCATGATAAGTAGCGAAATGTGTCTTTGAATTTATTTGGAGTTTGTAAAGAGAAACATATTGATTCTACTCAACTTAATATGTGATGCATTGTTATAATTGAGTAATCTAACAATTGCAAGATGAAGTGTGGAAACTCCAAAGAAGTTCTAGTGAATGTTTTGGAATTAGAAGCATTTACATTGAGCATAGCTAACTCAATATGAATGTAGTGGTTTTGTTAGAATTAGCTACTCAATTACAAGTGAATCCAAGACAATGGATTTACAATGGCATTGAAGGTCCAAAGGCCAAAGACGCAGATAAAGACTCCAAACATGTGAACAACTGCAGAGGAGGAAGAGATGGTGCCTTCTACCCCTCACCCTCCAACAGTTCAGAGGGAGAAAATTAAACCTATTGATCCAATCGATCCCGTTGATCCTATAGCTCCAGTTGATGTTCCCAAAAATATTGCAGTAGGTTGGAAGAGACCTGCATGGGCTTGTTAGACTCTGCAGGAGGTAGAAGGAGATGTAGCTCCTCGTGGTACCTTCTGAGAGAGAAAGAGACCTCAAAGATATTCGTGCTGTGCCGTAGCTATGAGCCACATCTTTGATTCTCAGCCTTTCGGTTATGAGGAGGCATTTAGTCAGCCAGTATGGGGAGATGCCATGGTGGAGGAGTATCAATCCATCATGAAGAATGATGTGTGGGATATTGTTTCGAGACTTGAAGGGAAGTCTGTAGTGACTTCCAAGTGGATCTATAAGATCAAACACACAACTGACGGAAACATTAAGAATCACAAAACGAGATTTGTTGCTAGAGGATTCTCTCAGGTGGAGGGAATAGATTATGAGGAGACATTTTCTCCTGTTGCTCGATACACTTCTATCCGGATGATTATTTCCCTTGCAACATCCATGGGTTGGAGATTACATTAGATGAATGTGAAGACAACCTTTCTCAATGGAGAGATTGAGGAAGAAGTATACATTGAGAAACCATATGGTTTTGTGATACATGAGAAGGAGTTTCATGTGTGCAGGTTGAAGAAGGCCCTGTATGGACTCAAGCAGGCACCTCGAGCTTGGTATGCGAGGATTGATGGACACTTGATGCGTTTGGTCTTCAACAAAAGCGTTGTTGATCCCAACCTGTACTACAAGACTGCTAATGGCGAGTCCCTGATTTTGGTCCTCTACGTTGATGATTTATTCCTCACCGGTACAGAGAGCCTTATTATTGAATGCAAGTATGCGTTGGCCTCTGAGTTTTGAGATAAAGGACCTTGGTATGATGCACTACTTCTTTGGACTAGAGGTGTAACAGAGAACTGATGAAATCTTCCTAAGTCGGGGGAAGTACACAATTGAGATATTGAAGAAGTTTGGGATGCTGAACTGTAAGCCTATGGCTACACCAATGGTGACGAATCTGAAGAAACTAAGTGTGTCTTCTACCGATTCCGATGAGATTGATCCGACCCTGTACAAACAACTGATTGGATCATTGATGTATCTGGTTAACACCAGACTAGATATTTGCTATGCAGTGAGTGCACTTAGTTGGTTTATGAGTTAGCCGAGACAAACACACTGGATTGCTGCGAAGCATGTGTTGAGATACCTGCGAGGCATAGTTGGACATGTCTGAGATATACTTCCAGTATTGACATGAGATTGCAGGCATATACTGACTCTGATTGGGTAGGGAGCGTAGTGGACAGGGAGAGCACCTCCAGGTGTTGCTTCACTTTGGGATCTGCCATGGTTTCCTGGTGTAGAAGGAAACAGAGTTATGTGATTTTGAGCACCGCAGAAGCAGAGTACATTGCATTGAGTGTGGAAGTCCGCGAAGTAGTGTGGCTTCACAAGCTCCTTGCATATTTATTTGGACATGCGTTGGTTTCCACCGTTATTCATTGTGATAACCCGAGTTGTGTGAAGCTCTTAGAGAATCCAGTGTTTCATGACAAATCGAAACACATTGAGATCAAGTACCATTACATTCGAGACATGGTGTAGAGGAAGGAAATACTGGTGTAGTACCTTCCTACAGATGAGCAAGTTGCTGATGTTCTTACCAAACACCTTACCAAGACGAAGCTCGAGTACTTTTGTGACAGACTTGGCGTGGCAGCGAATGCCTCCCTCATTAAGAGGGAGTGTTGATGCTTATAGCTTTTTGAGACATTCTCTAGATCATACTCCTCTGTGACTGAGTTGAGTTGAACTATGAGGACACTTATCCGAGAGGGATAAGTGGGTTTGGGCTTATATCCCAACGTCCCTTGTGGAGAGCACATGAGGACACGTTAAGGGAGTTGACCTTGACATCACACACTATGGGGAGTTGACCCTAGTGTTTCTAGAGGGAGGAGCCTCCAGAAGTCCAGGTCGAACTCCTCTGTGACTGAGTTGAGTTGATCTGTGAGGACACTTATCCGAGAGGGATAAGTGGGTTTGGGCTTATAGCCCAACGTCCCTTGTGGAGAGCACATGAGGAAACGTCCCTTGTGGAAACACATGAGGACACATCAAGGGAGTTGACCTTGACGTCACACCCTATGGGGAGTTGACCCTAGTGTTTCTAGAGGGAGTAGCTTCTAGAAGTCCACATGGGAGTGCCATGTGTGACAGACCTTTTGCTACTACGGTGGTTGTGTACCACTGGTGAACACTGTGTGTCTTTGGAAAATAGCTATGTGCTACTACAGTGGTTGTGTACACTACTGACAGTGACTGTGTGTCATTGGAAAGTCGTTGTGTGCTACTAGTAGTGGTTGTGTACGATTGGACAATAGTTGTGTACTACTATGGATCAACACAGTCGTGTTCTATTAGATGGCATTGTAGTAGTTGTATGCTACTAGTTGATTGTCATGGAGACTACCAAGATCACTTAGAGCAGCTGTGTGCTGCTTGATCGCAGAGACTGTGACGGATGATTCGAGCTACCGATGGCATGGTAGTAGCTGTGCTACTAGTTGATTACAGAGTAGTTAGAGGACTACTAGATGAAGACATCACGAAAAGATACCTCCCTAGTTAAGAGGGAGTGTTGATGTTTCAACATCAGGGCAGGCCTTTTCCTATATTGGGCTGCAGACCAAGGGAGATAGGATAGATTTATCACAAAGGTGTACTTGTGGTAAATGTGCCTAGGTGTGGTCCTTCCTTGATCATGACAAGGAATAATATGGACTCGAGGTGCTTTCCATGTGTCAGTTAACATCAAGCTGACATTCACTCACATGTGTGTACCTGTGGTGAACGACCTTGGTGTGGTCTTTGTCCTAGTCATGGTGATTTGACAAGGAATGATAAAGACTCAAGATGCTATATGTTATCATATGCGGACCCAGAGTGAGATTCATCTCAGAGAGAGTCAGTGGGCACAAAGGGAGTGTCGCAGGGGAGTTTCCCCTCGATTTAGGTGGGAGAGAGACATCTCCAAGGACTGATAGACACGTGTCATGAGTCTAGGGCGAAGTTTGTATACTTCAGAGACAAACTTGGCATGATGCAGAATGTCTCCCTCGTTGAGAGGGAGTGTTGATGTTTGGACAACATCGAGAAGCCATTCTTCTAGATTAATAATTAATAATATAATTATTAATTATTAAATAATATATATAATAAGCAATAATAATAATAAATAGTTGTTTATTATCCAAGGGACGCATCCTTTCATGGATGGTCACCATATGTTCTCTATATATGAAACACTCATCATTGTAATAAAAATATCAATCATATATCATCTCATGATTTTTGAGAAATCTTTGGAAATTATTGTTGGTATATTCTTCTCCTTGACCAATGTTTAGACACTAATAATTATTTTCCACTAATAGTTTAAATTCCTTGGAATTTTCCAAAAACTCCATCCTTGGATTGAATAGTATATATCCAAGAATGTCTGGAAAAATCATTAGTAAAAGTTAAGAAGTACTTAGCTTCCCCATGAGAATGAGTGGTCATAGGCTTGCAAATGTCACTATGAACCACCACAAGATGCCGAGACACTTGTCTCACATCAAAAAAAGACTTTGATGGTGTTCCCTAACATACACCCTTCACAGATACCACTGGGTGGTTCAATATGTGGAAGTTCATCAACCATTTGCAAACGATTCCTATGTTGCAAGGTTCCAAAGTTTGTATGACCTAAACTTTGATATCATAACTTGCTAGTGTTGTTAGCGTTAGCTAACATAGCAGTGAATCCTTTTTGTTTCGAGGAAGGGATAGAGTTCCCCAAGTTGTACATATGATCTTATTCATCACAATATCTTGAGGTGACCACTTTAAAAACATCATCTATGTCTTTGATTACCCATCAATCTGGCTAGAAGCCTACCTTTTTGTTGGTGTGAGTGATGTGGTACTTAAAAAAAAGGTCGGGCTCATCTCTTGGAACATAAAGGACTTCTCCAATCTAGTACTATTAATAGTGACATCACCACATCCATAAATTGGGTAAGGTTGAGTTATCACCAATAATCACCTTCTTACAACTGTGTTGTTGCCATTAGTTGGAGATAATGTGTTGGTGCTTAGTCATATGCTTGGAATCTCTAGAGTTAGAGATATTCATCACAATATCTTGAGGTGACCACTTTAAAAACATCATCTATGTCTTTGATTACCCATCAATCTGGCTAGAAGCCTACCTTTTTGTTGGTGTGAGTGATGTGGTAATTAAAAAAAAGGTCGAGCTCATCTCTTGGAACATAAAGGACTTCTCCAATCTAGTACTATTAATAGTGACATCACCACATCCATAAATTGGGTAAGGTTGAGTTATCACCAATAATCACCTTCTTACAACTGTGTTGTTGCCATTAGTTGGAGATAATGTGTTGGTGCTTAGTCATATGCTTGGAATCTCTAGAGTTAGCGATCCATTCTTATGAAGTGGAGGACCAATAGGTAGAGGGCATGATGAGTTGTGCACTGTAAGAAGGATCCATTAAGTTTAATGATACCTTTACAGAACCAAAAAATCCTAGATAATCTTAGGAAAAGGGGAGTGTTGGCCTTGAAAAGGGTGAAAAGACCTTAGGATTGCTTAAGGAAACCCTAGAAAATAGGTGTTGGCCTTAGATTAGGGTTTATTCTCTAGAACCCTCAGAAACATTGCAATGGGAAGTGATATAAAATCCTAGTTCGACAACCCTTAGGGTGATGCCAATAGTCAAAATTATTCTTAAGAGAGTAAGGTTCATACCCACTTCGTTATCATGTTGATATTTACAAATGAACACAAGAGAATCGAATGGAACCAAAGACCAACCCAAATTTTGCAATAACCTAGTCACAAGTGCACTAGAGAGAGGGGAAAGTACCCAAGCACAAGTGCACTACACAAGAGATGCGCAAGTGTACATAAAAGAAAGAAGTTCCAATCACAAGAGAACACGAAAGATATATATTAATATGCCTTTAAGTATAAAACACTTGTTAAGATAGATCAATAAGATCACAAGCTAATGTTATACAAATGAGAGTAGTGGTGTATTTATACGCAACTCAAGCATGACACTACTTGCAAGAGGGGTTAATGAGTCTACGTGTACAACTTTGATTAGGTTGGCCTTAACCATTCCCTAGTAATACAATAAATGATAGTAAATGATCAAAGGATGACCTTAGCCATGATTACAAATACATTAACGATATATATTAGTTTGTCATGGCCAAATGAAGATTACACCTATAATTCTAACATCCACGAATGTGGGGCAATGAAGAAGAAGTGAACTTTAGCTTGAAATTATGCTCAAAACATTTTGTCAGCTTGACATCTCCAAAACAACATGCTCAATTGTTGCATCCTTGCGAGGCAGGACACAATAACTTTATGAAGCCTACTCTTAAAAGCCAACCTTTGTTGGAGTAGAAGCGACTGTAAATTTCGTGTTTAAAAGAAGAATGTGATTTTCTTGATACATTGGCATCTCCCCAACCAACACACCATGGAATCTTGTGATGCCCACATTTTCTTCAATAGAGGGACACTATTAGAAGTGTGCTTCACCATATCATAAAGATCCTTGGTCACAAAGATGTATAAGGGCTTCCCATTCTCCATCTTCGATCCCTTCAATATGGAGGTGACCCATGAATTTGTGTTTTAAGAGGACAATAGTCAAGAATCATGCATCAAAGGCCCTCTAAAACGAATTTGTCTAAACTGGTGAGCTTTCAAGACTTGGTTAAGAGTGTGCCATGTGTGTCATTGAGGGTAATCATGGTCCCAAAAATCCGTAGATAGACCTTTCATTGCCACTCTTTTGCCAACAAACCTAGACGAAATACCAACAAAATCATTGGGGGATGGGAATATCTAGATTGACATGCTGCCAAATCCTAGGCATCCCATGGACCCTCAAATTGCGAAGCCAAAAAACTAAGACACAACTCACTAAGCAACCCACACCTTGAGTGGGCTAGATTCTAAAATAATGAAATCTTGTGCATTTCCAATTATGTCTCATAGTTGATAAGGACACTTAATACCTCAAATGTGCCAATCCCACTGAATTTGATGCCAAACTAAGCCTTGCCAAGGAGCATCCCTCTCCACCGTGTACACCATCGTTGGAAGACGTAGACTCGGTGAAGAATTGATTAGCCTAGAGCTCGATAGAATTGCACAACTCAACAGAACTCGATTCAAGACTTTGCGAAAGTTGACAAGTAGAAAAAAACATAAAACATAATTTGAAATTCAAAATAGATAATGTTTGACGAGTTCGAGCAAAGTGTCACAAGTCTTGTGAGTCTAAGATGAGTTTGAGTCAAGTCCATGGTGAGTTTTCATTGAGTTTGAGCCGAGTTTCACGAGTCTTGGCAAGTCCCAAGTTTGTTGGGTTAGTAAGACTTGACTTGCCCATGCTTGGCTCAAACTTGTGGAGTGAAATAACACTGGTGCACACCACCCATTTACAAGCAAGAAATGCGCCTTCTACTCTTATGTTAAGGAGCCCCAAACCCCCTTGATCTCTTGTTAATATGAGCCACCAAAGGAATCCCTTTTGTTGCTCTCTAATTGCCCCAAAGAAAGGTTTTAAGAATGTGTTCCAACCATTTGTAATCCACTTGAGAGGGAAACATAGGTTGTATAATAGATGCAGGCTTCATAAAGTCACAAGGGGAAAATCACAGTGAGTCCAAGCTTGCAATTTCTTTTTAAACTTGGCCGTGAGCCACCTCCACTACTCAGCAAAAGAAATATGGACTCCAAATGGGGTTTTGAAGTACTAATTATCTCTCTGAGTTTATAAACTTCTACTTATGGTTGCACAAGTGTCTAAACACAAACAAGTACCCTCCATGAATTGTGCGTCGATTTAGCTATTAATGCCCTGTCAAACGCAAAGTGGACATTAAGACATTGATTACCACCATAGAATGATATACCTTTGATTTTCCCTTAGTAGTCTAGTAGTCTCAAGGGCATTTGTTGCAATAACATCAAGATAGGGGGCAAGAGGGTATCCTTGTTGAATAGAGCGTTGCAACTAAATAGAGTCAGACACCGCTCCATTTACACCAAGTATAGTCGATGCTTGTGAAAAAAGGGATGCCATAGAGTGATGATAAAAGGAGCTAAGCCCCAACCAATCCAACATGTTAAGGATGAAGTCTTGTTCAATTTTGCCCCACACTTCATCAAAATCAATTTTCAAAAAGGGTGCCTTCTAACTAGACCCCTATGCCCACTATAGCCCCTCCTATGTAGTTATAAGTTTATAAAAAATAAATTTTCCCTTAATAAATCTAGTTTTCTCCACTTGCTTACTATTTGGGAAACCAAAAGCTTTATCCTCATGGCAAGAGCTTTGAATTGAATTTTGCAGGAGGTGCTACAAAGATTGATTGGATGCCACTGTCCCACCATATCCCCTTTTCTCTTGTAGGGATAAGTTTGATACAAGTAAAATTCACCATCTCCCCTATCCTACAACTTTGGATAGGTTTGTGACACATTTTCCAATATGTCAAGCCTACTACATGCCATATTTGATTGTTGATTCCATCAAAAGTCCATTGAGGTATGGAGACTTGTCATTCTTTTGCTCCAACATGGTTTTCTCCAACTCATCAAACTCAAGCTCCCTAGAAAGAAAACAACCTTTTGGAGGGCTCCTTGAAGCATTCTACAAAGGGTTAGAGGCTACTGAAGTGAATTTTTTTGGGAAGTGCCTCTTCCCCTAATTGAAGTTGTGATTCTAATTCTGACATCTTGTTGAAGTCGGTCATTTAAAAGGATCAACTTTGACCCTTTGTCGAGAAAGGAAAATCTGGTTTTGATGTTGATCTTCCTTACCTTTCATACTTTAGCAACTATCTTGCTCCATCCTCGAAGAAACTGGTAGTGTGAAGAATGGTCACCTTGTTAGAATATAATGGATGTGCTCGTTTTACCATCGACAATATCACTATTGTCACCCAACCATAGGCTGAAGCCACCCTCCGAGCACCTTAACCTGGACAGAGAATCACTCCAGAAGCAAACCCTAGGCTAGATAGCCAAACAAAGCGTAGCGCACCTTTCCCCAAGGATAACACACCAAACAAGAGCTGATCAGATAGTCCAAACCATAACTAAGAGATAGTCCAAGCCAAAACCAAAATCTGTTAGTTGCAGCAGTTGCAACTGCAACTCTCCTCCAGACTTGCGCACAAACTGGCCAATTGCAGTGCACACAAGTGCTGCTTCTGCAGTTCTGCGAATCCTGGCCAGAATGAAGACTAGCCTCCTATATTTATAGTATTTCTGGCAGACTGCCTGGGCCGACTTCTCATTCTGGGTACTAATTCTTTAGTATATAATATTTCCTTTAGCTGACTTCTTCTCTTGGAGGCTAATAACCTAATACAAGTCATTCTCTTGAGCCGACTTGTCTTCTAGGGTTATTAGCCAACTAGTTAGGGTTTCTTCTTGCTCCCTGGAATATTCTATTCTCGTCAGGTTTACACGTGGAGGTAAATACCTCCTGCAACTACCATAATATCAACACTCCCTCCTAGCTAGGGAGGTATTACTTGTAATGGTCTTGAGCACAAACATACCATTCACTCGGTAGCATCAACATAGTTGTATAGACTAGATCATGAGCACCATCATCACCATCAGTGTTATCAGCTGCATCATCTCTTGAAACCATACTCTATCTGAATAATTTAGACATGATGCTGGATAAGTCACTCACACCACAGAGTGACACACGAGCCATTCTTCTAATCTGGATATATGTCCTAGAAAAATAAATGTCCTGAACCATTTTCTGTCTGGGAAATCTCTGTCCATTGATCGTTGTCCGGCGAGGCGGGCCAGTCTTCTTAAGTAACCCTCAAGAAGAGAGACTGCCCTAGACCATTCCCCATGTTAACCACAATGGGAAATTGCCTGTCTATGGTACATCAACAATCCATCTAACCATTTTCATTACGAAAATGACCCTTCGATCTGGAGCATTTTTCGAACTGGAAAATGCCTGTCCGTCAGAAATCTCAAACCACTTTCCAAATCTTGGAAAGGAACTGCTCATCCTGGACCATTTTTCGAACTGAAAAATGACTGTCCATCAATCAATAACACATCAGTGCTCTCTCCCAACCTGGGAGTCATCTCTTCCTTTTTCAACAAGGAAGTCGTCTCCATGAGCTCCAGCTTGAGTACGCAAACTCTTTCATCTTGGACATAAGCTTTACCAAAATGTCTGCTTATCTACTCATCTGTGGAGATATATATTGGAGAACCACTTTCTCCTTTCTAGACTTCATCACGGAGAATGTAATGCTTGATCTCAAATGTACTTCGGTCTGGAACACTGGTTTTCTTTGAAGGCTTCATATAGCTCCGATCAATAAAGTATATCATTGTTGGATTCCTCTTTGGTTCCTGCTAGCTCACGACATCGTGGCAAGGGTCAAACTGGAACATATCCATGTGGCACTTCTTCTGTCATCATGAGATCTTTGTCATGGATTGGCAATCCATCATC
>WSFP011498966.1:0-14047 GCA_009831015.1 Picea engelmannii | reverse complement strand
CTAGTATGTTGAAAGAAAATTGGGAAAGATGGAAAGAAAGGTGAGAAGTACAATTCAACTTGGCCTCTTAGATTTGATGTTGTTGAATGTCTCTAGAGAATACAACACAAAGAAGCTATGAGATAAGTTAGGGACTTTGTATTAGTCAAAGTCCCTAGTAAACAAGTTGTTTCTTTGAAAGAAGTTGTATCATCTTAGGACGGATGGTGACAACTCCATGACTGAAGCATCTAAATTCCTTTAATACTTTGGTAAGTCAATTTGTCTATGTTGATATTAAGATGGAGGAAGAAGATAAATGTATTGCCTAGTTATGTTCTTTGCCAAACTACTGGGGTAATCTGGTTGTAGTAATTAGTAGTACTACTCAATCGACATTAAAGTTTGAGGATGCAATTGCATCATTGTTACCAGAGGAAATGAGAAGAAAATCAATGGAGAGTGTGGCCAAGGATGTTTTAGTTGTAATAGGTCATCCCCAGTAGAGGAAAAACAAGTCTTCAAGGGGAAGATCTAAATCCAAAAGTAGATCTAAATCTCCAGGACAATTTATAAGGAAATGTTGGAATGTGGTAAAGTTGGAAACTATAGGAAAGATCACATATTTAAGAATGTTGATAAAAGTCTAGCATCTAAATGATGCCCCTTCCACATAAACGAAAACCTCCACGAAAGAAGGAGGTGATGTTTACTTAGCATCTATAAGTACAGATTCATATCATGATGTATGGTTGATCAAATTAGGTGCTTCATTTCACATGGCTCCTCGCAAGAAGTGATTTTATGAATATGAAAAGTACAATGAAGGTGATATTTTCCTAGGAAACAACTCGACAACCAAAATCATAGGACATGGAAGAGTCGAGCTACTACTAAAAAATGGAAGGATTGGAACTCTCCTTGGGGTTCTACACATTCCATATTTGGCCCAAAACCTGATATATGTAAGTAAGATGACCAATGTAGGTATGCATATTGTATTTGAAAAGACAACATGCAAGATGGTTCAAGGAGCAATGGTGTTGACGAGGTTGAAGTTCAAATTGGAACTCTGTACAAGCTATCGGAAAGCACTATTAATGATAGGTGTAATAGTTTTGTTGTTCCCGGGGGTAGTGATGAAGAAGACAAGACACCTATTATCCCTAGAGAGAAGACATGTTAGGGTCCTAACCCGCACATAAGTAGAGCAATATATTCGGATGTAATAGAGGTCAATATTAATAAGGCCTTTCAATAAAATAGAATAAGGCGGATGTAAGAAGACCTAATAGAAGCTTCTGCTTCTAGAAGGATCTTCCTCTAGATGCTTCTTTTGATAGTCATATTTAGTATAAATAAGGGTCAAGGGTATGAAAACCCTAGCTTGGAGATTATTGTAATAGAGCGCTGCTTGACTAGAGGTTGCCCCCTCGAAGAGGCTCGTGAACATTGCTTTCTGAATCAAAGTGTTATTTTTGTTGTTGTTCTTATATCATTTATGTGTTATTGTGGAGATTATGCTGGTTATATTACTGTTATTCTGCCATTTCTAGCATTTTATTTCTGTTCCGCATACTTTTTATATCTGGTATATTGCAAGTGGTATCAGACCACTTTCCTTGGCAGAAATCGTGGGATTTTTTTTCTTCAGGGTAGAGACGTATTATGACGTCTTTAAGCCACAAAGATCTGTCGTTACGCGCATAAACCCGTGGTTGAGGGATTCATACATGCAGGAAATATAAGTGGTTATTAAGCGCACATCTGTTGGCCACCCTCGTAACCCCTGTTGGTACCCCTTCAAGTGGTAGCGCATCAGACAACACCTGTGTACGGATCGACCTAGATTTCTTGAAGCCCTCTTTAGATAAACCGATCAGCCGCCTGACTGCTATAGTGCCACCGAGAACAACACTCGGGAAGATACTCTCTAGTACCTGGGTAGTACGGCTAAGGGTACAGTCTATCCTCCTTAGTTAGTGCCATAAGATATTGGGCCGAGTACTACTGTTGGACCCTGCACGTATATCAGAGAGCTATAACACAGGGCAAACCCTTGTCTGTAGAACCCTTGGGGGACAGAAACATAAACAAATTAAAACAGACAAGATTTGTTGCAGCGCAACTGTGTTAAGGTTGCCAAAACACTACACTTTTCTTACTGGTTAAGCATTTGGGGATTTCATCTCTGCAGTATTCTTCAGACCGGAGTATAACTCCGCAGGTGTGAAAAAAAAAATTTGGAATTTTTCACCATTATTTGAGACCTATTCCATTGGATTCATCTCTTCGCCCTTATCACATTCATCCATATCATTTTTCGGCAATTTTTTTACCCCGTATGCTCCTTTTCAGCTCCCCCATCCTCATGGCCCATACTCGTAGCCAAGACTTGGAAGCTCGCTTCAACACCTTGCAACCTGGTCTCCTCGAGACCCAAAAAGAAGTGAAACAACTCAGTACCAATGTTGCCTCCATCGATACAACCATCCATACAACCATAAATACAACCATGCAGTCCTCAATGGAGGAAGTCAAACAAGAACTGACCACCTAGCTTGAATCTGTCTTTGCATCACTCTGCACCAAACTGAAGATCCCTACAGATGACCCTTTCTCTGACACACCTCCAAAGACTAAAGGTGAACACTCCTCCCATTCCCATACTTTTCAGCCCCATCACTTTCAACGTGACCTACGCCTTCCGCGGGTGGATGTGACCAAATTTGATGGCTCGGACCCCACTGGTTGGGTAACCCAAATGGAACATTATTTCTCTTTATACGACATTACAGATGACTTGGCCAAACTCCAGTATGGTGTTCTCCATCTAGATCAAGAACGTTGGCAATGGTGGCAATGGAGAAAAACTTCCTGTCAAGGGTATATTGCTTGGAAACAATTTGTGACCGAGATTTATGAACGCTTTGACACTGACACCAAATACTGATACCAACCATTTGGGTCATTTGACAAAGTTGAAACAATCAGTAACAGTGGAAGACTTTATAGCTACCTTTGAGCGCCTAGCTTTTCGAACAGAGGGCATGATTGATGCTTTCTTTTGAGAGTGTTTTATCAGTGGCCTCAAGGATGAGATTAGGGCCCATGTCCTCATTGCTCGACCTTCGAGTTGGGTAGAGGCTACTAAAAGAGCTAAAGAAGCACAACAGGTTGTATCTTCTCAAAACCGAAAACCCTCCTTTATCCCTCGCCCTAAACCCGTAAATCCCACTACTCCCTCCGCCCCACTAAAGATCAAAAAATTGACCAGGGCTGAAATGGATGAACGCCAACTCAAAGGCCTTTGTTATAATTGTGATGACAAATATTTCCCAGGCCACAAGTGTAAGGAACAAAAGATTTTTATGGCCATCTCTGAGGATATTTCGGAAGAGGATGTTGAAACTCCCCTTGTGTCCGAGTCACCTGAAATCACTGACATAACCCCTCCCTCAGACCCTCTCGAAGTAGAACCGGTCATTTCCCTCAATGCTCTCATTGGCTTCTCCACTCCCCAAACCCTCAAGTTAATCGGTTACATCAAGCATCAGAAAGTCATCATTCTGGTTGATAGTGGAAGCACCCATAATTTTATTCATCGCTACATTGCCCAAGAAACTCATTGCTACATCCATGCCGTCAACAATTTCCAAATCACGATTGCCAATGGTGGTTCCATGAAATGTGGAGGGCGCTATGAAAATTTGCGTCTCCAAATCGGTGACTACCACCTAAAATCCCATATGTTTGCTATCGACATGGGCGGTTGTGACATTGTGCTGGGTGCCGACTAGCTAAGGACTTTGGGTCCCATTCTCATGGATTTTAAGGAATTAACTATGCAATTTGACCAGGAAGGCCACCAATATAAATTCCAAGGCATCACCGTTGGTTCACCTAAGATCATTAGTTCCCATCACATGAAAAAGCTACTCAAAAAAGGTCATTCTGGTGTCATTGCCCAACTCCATTCCATACAAGCAACAGAGACACCCCCGGTCCCGCAAGACCTCCAAGCCCTCCTTTCTAAACATCAAATGGTATTTTCCACTCCCCAAGGACTCCCTCCTTCCCATGGTGTTCATGATCATTCCCTTCCCCTTGTACCCGAAAGCCTTCCTCCCAATATTCATCCGTATCGCCACCCCTTTTCACAAAAAAATGAAATTGAGAAAATGGTCCAGGAACTCCTTAATGCCGGTGTTATCCATCCTAGTACAAGCCCTTACTCTTCTCTTGTAGTCATGGTTCTGAAGAAAGAAGGTTCTTGGCAAATGTGTCCTGATTTATGTGCCCTCAACAAACTGACCATTAAAGACAAATTTCCCATTCCTATCATTGATGACCTCCTGGATGAATTGAGTGGCGCCCAATTCTTTACTAAACTTGATCTTCGCTCGGGCTATCACCAGATACGTATGAAAGAGGCAGACATTCCCAATATGACCTTTCGAACTCATGAGGGCCACTATGAGTTTTTGGTCATGCCCTTTGGCTTGTGTAATGCCCCCTCCACCTTTCAAAGCCTCGCGAATCATGTCTTATGTCCCTTTCTTCGTCATTTTGTCTTAGTTTTCTTTGATGATATCCTCATCTATAGAAAAACCTGGACAGACCATCTTACTCACGTGGATCGAGTTCTCCATCTACTCTCTCAGCACCAACTGTTCCTGAAATAGTCTAAATGTGCTTTTGGTGCCTTAGAAGTAGAATACTTGGGTCATCTGGTTGGCAAGCATGGAGTCAGGGTGGATCCGAAAAAGATTGAAGCTATGCAAGATTGGCCGCACCCAAAGACTCTCAAAAGCTTGCATGGATTTCTGGGCTTAACAGGGTATTATCGCAAGTTTGTTCTGAATTATGGAAAGATTGCAGCACCTCTCACTGCTCTCCTCAAAAGAAATCTTTCACTTGGACTCCAGCCGCTGCTCAAGCTTTTCAAACCTTGAAGATGGCCATGTGCACCACTCCGGTTCTAGCCCTTCCTGATTTCACAAAGACCTTTGTGTTGGAATGTGATGCCTCAGGGAAAGGAATTGGTGTTGTCCTTATGCAAGAGGGTCAACCTTTGGCCTTCACCAACAAGCAACTATCTGAAAGGAATCTGGGCAAACCCATCTATGAAAAGGAAATGTTGGTTATTCTGCATGTCGTTGATCTGTGGCGCCCTTATCTCTTGGGGCAACGTTTCCAAATTAAGACAGACCATCAAAGCCTCAAGTATTTTCTAGAACAACGCATTTCTTCCCTGGAGCAACAAAAATGGGTGACTAAGATCTTTGGATATGATTATGAGATCATTTACAAGAAAGGCAAAGACAATGTGGTGGCAGATGCACTTTCTCGAAAATATGAAGAAGAAGGATCCCTTTTTTCTCTTTCCTTCATTGTACCAGATTGGCTCCAAGCCATTCGCCAGGAATGGCTATAAGATCCCAAAAGTTTGCATCTGATCCAACAATTGCAGTCCAATGCTCCATCTCCCCCAGGGTACTCTTGGCTCTAGGATGAGCTTCGATACAAAGGTCGTTTGTATTTAAGTAAACAATCAAAGCTTAAATCCACTGTACTTTCTGAGCTTCATGCTACACCCACAGCGGGGCACTCTGGGTTCACCAAAACATATGACAGGGTCAAACGTTCTTTTTTCTGGGATGGTATGAAATAGGAAATCCGTAATTTTGTCGTTGAATGTGATGTATGTCAATGCAACAAGGGAGAAACAATCAAATCTCCGGGCACACTACAACCGCTTCCGATTCCACTTGCTATTTGGAAGGATATCTCTATGGACTTTATTACCGACTTACCCAAATTGGGAAATAACTTAGTCATAATGGTGGTTGTTGATCTCCTTTCCAAGTATGCTCATTTTTGTGCTCTTCAACACCCATTTACTGCATCCACGGTGGCTCAAATTTTCATGGACCAGGTCTTCAAGCTTCATGGCATGCCGCACTCTATTGTTTCTGATCGTGACCCAACTTTCACAAGCAATTTTTTGCAAGAATTGTTCAAGCTACAGGGCACCCAATTGCATCTCAGCACAGCTTATCATCCCAAACTGATGGTCAAACGAAACTTGTCAACAAGTGTTTGGAAACATATCTGAGGTGTTTTGCCTCTGAAAAGCAAAATCAGTGGACTCAATGGTTACCCCTAGCTGAATAGTGGTACAACACTTCCTCACATACAACATCACGCATGAGTCCTTTTGAAGCAGTATATGGACAGAAGCCACCTTCAGTTCTCTGATACTTACCGAGTACCTCAAAGGTCCAGGCGGTTGACCAAACACTTATAGTTCGAGAGGCTATTCTCCGTACCCTCAAAGAGAACTTGGTCATGGCACAGAATCGCATGAAGCAACAAGCAGATCAAGGTCACTCAGAACGTCAATTTGCAAAAGGGGATCAGGTGTTTATGCGACTGCAACCTTACAAGCAAACTTCCCTCAAGGCCGAGCATTGTCAGAAGCTAGCACCCAAATTTTATGGTCCTTATACATTTCTCAAGCATGTGGGACAAGTCGCCTATCCGTTAGCTCTGCCCAGTCATTCGAAGCTACATCCTATTTTTCATGTTTCATGCTTAAAGAAGGTGATTGGAACTAGGTGCCAAAATCAAACCAACCTTCCCGATTTAGCTGAAGAAGGATCCATTTGGCTACAGCCAAAAGCAGTTTTGGACAAGCGTGAGCGTCGCCTGCATCAAAGAACCATCAAGGAAGTTCTAGTCCAGTGGAAAGATACAACTCCAACATATGCCACTTGGGAACCAACTACCATTTTGTAGCAATTTCCACATCTCAAGCCTTGAGGACAAGGTTGTTTTTAAGGGGGCGGACATGTTAGGGTCCTAATCCGCACATAGGTAGAGCAATATATTCAGATGTAATAAAGGTCAATATTAATAAGGCCTTTCAATAAAATAGAATAAGGTAGATGTAAGAAGACCTAATAGAAGCTTCCGCTTCTAGAAGGATCTTCTTCTAGATGCTTCTTTTGATGGTCATATTTAGTATAAATAAGGGTCGAGGGTATGAAAACCCTAGCTTGGAGATTATTGTAATAAAGCGTTGCTCGATTGGAGGTTTCCCCCTCAAAGAGGCCCGTGAACATTGCTTTTTGAATCAAAGTGCTATTTATGTTGTTGTTCTTATATCATTTATGTGTTATTGTGGAGATTATGCTGGTTATATTACTGTTATTTTGCCATGTCTAGCATTTTATTTATGTTCCGCATACTTTTTATATCTGGTATATTGCAAGACAATACTATGGCATCAAGGGACAAGACATATTGGAGAGAAGGGTCTTCAAGAATTACATGGTGAAAGTATGGTTGAAGGTATGTATGATTGCTCATTAGATTTTGATTTTATATGAACATTGTATATATGTTAAACATAATTGGGTAAGATTCCCATCTAGTGCTACATGAGTAAAAGGAATCATAGAGTTCATACATAATGATGTGTTTGGACCTACGCTTGTTTCATCATTAAGTAAATCCACGTACTATGTTTCATTCATACATTATTGCTCGAAGAACACACAGATCTATTTCCTTTGAAATAAATATGAGGTTTTTAGTAGATTTAAAGGATTTAAGGTTGTTATAAAGAACCAGAGAAAGAAGAAAATAAAAGGTGTTGAAGAGAGATAACGATGGAGAGTTTTGTGGAAATGAGTTTGAGGAATTATGTAAGAAGTGTGGAATAGCAAGCCAAAAGACTACTCAAAGCGCACCTCAACAAAATAGAGTTGTAAAAAGAACGAATAGGACGTTAATGGAAAAGGCAAGAAATATGCTCACCGGTGTAGGGTTATTATAGGAATTATGGGTAGAGGCGAAGGATATTACATCTTACTTGGTAAATTGATTACCTACATCAACGTTGGTTGACAAAACTCTGCACGAGGCACTGACCAGTAAAAAAACCTCTCTTAAAGATCTCAGAGCTTTTGATTATGATGCTTATGTGCATGTTCCAAGGGAAAATAGGAGTAGGGTGGATAATAAAGATTTAAATTGTATTTTTATTTGTTACAAAGATGACATAAAAGTTTATAAACTTTGGAACCCAGTAACAAAGAAGATTGTTTACAGTCGGAATGTAGTGTTTAGAGAAATTAAAATGGTTCCCAAACAACAAGTCCAACCAATGGAAGAAGAACCAGAGACAACAAAGTTTGAGTTTGAGGGTGAAGAATCTAACTTAACAAAAGAAGATGAACCATAAGAGGAAGAACCTTAGACTATAGCCTTGAGGAGATCGATTTGAGAAAGAAGGCAACCATAAAGGCATACCCCACTTGATTTTTGTTATAGTTTTGTTCTATCCATTACAAATGATGTAGCATTTGGGTGTTTAAGAAGAAGTTCAATGCAAAAGGTAAGGTAGAGAAGTAGAAAGCTTGCCTAGTAGAAAATGGATATTCCCGGGTGGAGGGAATTGATTTTTGTGAGATTTGTTCTCCTATTTCTAAATTAACTTCTATTAGATTTCTTTTGTCTGATGTTGTTAGTTTTGATTTTGAAGTAGAGCATATGGACGTGAAGGCAACATTCCTACATGGGAATCTTGAATAATAAATCTACATCAAACAACTAGAAGGTTTTGCAGTGAAGGGAAATAAGGAGTTGGTTTGCGAGCTGAAGAAATCCCTCAATGGATTAAAACAATCTCCAAGAGAATGGTATCAAAAGTTTGATACTTATATATTGGGAGTTGGTTTCTCAAGAAGAAAAGTTGATCACTATGTGTATTCCAAATAGGTTGGAGTTGATTTAATTTATGTAGTCTTGTATGTTGATGATATGTTTCTAACTAGAAGCATGATCCAGGTGGATATTGGTAGCCACCCACCTATTCTAACTAGCTCCTCATGTCCGTTTTTTGTTCAACATGTTCTTTTGTATTGCTTTTTAATTGTGGGCTCTACACTTCTAGGGTTGTTTGAAGCCCCACACATCCTCCAGGTGGTTACAGGTGGCCTCTCGCCTAATCCAACTGGCTTATTTTGTATGTTTTCATGTCGGCACATCTTGTTATACTTCCCAGACCATTTTGGGGCCCTAAACGTTGTTTTTTTTGGCTCACCATAGTAAAATTGTAGATGGAGTCAGATTTTGACAGTGAAATTTTGAACCATCTAACCCCCTTCAAGGTGCAGGTAAATTTTGATATTCCATTATTTGAAGGACTGATAGATGCGGATGCTGTAGATAAATGGTTGAATCTACTCGAAGGATATTTTTCGGTCCACAATTTTTTCGATAGGGAAAATATCACTTTTTCACTCCTCAAGGTTGTTCCCCATGTTAAAGACTGGTGGGATACTTACTCTGAGCAAAGGGCCGTGGAGGATTCTACAATGTTTTTGGTGGCCCCTACATGGGTATCAAAGACTTTGAGCGTCATCTGGTGCTCAAATACTGCGACTGTTTGCATAAATACATTCAAACAAAAATGGAGTTCCTGGACATCGCCTCATTGGGCACGACTTATAAAAATGTTTTCAAGATCGAGCATAAATTTAAGCAGAAAAGGTGAGAGTTTGGATCTGCAAACCCCTCACAGCCGAAGCAGGGCAAAGGCAGCCCCAATCCACACAACAAGGGACCAAGTCGAGATGGTCGCCCTTAGGACAACCATTCCAAGCCGCAACACAAGAAGGGAAACAAGAAGATGAAGAAGGACATGGGAAAATGGTGTGAGTGCCATAAAAGTCCTTGGCACAACACCAAAAAATGTCTCCCCAAGTAGTCCCTCATGGCCGAACTGAAGGCTTCTGAGTCAGAGGTCGATTCTGATTTCGAGTCAAATCCTGAAAGGAGGGAAGCGGATTATCGATGTTGAACCCAGTTCCACTGTCGCTACCACCAAAGTCCGGCCAAGCGAACCAGAAGAACCAGAGGAAGGGGAACGCCTTTTTCACTCGCAGATGTGGGTCAAGGGGGCTCCGCTTCATTTCATTGTGTATAGCGGTAGTCAGAGGAACCTAATTTCAACAGAGGTCATCAAGTGGCTGAACCTGCCAATGACACCGCACCCGCAACCCTACACCATCGACTGGCTTCACCACGGAAGAGATCTTCATGTCAACCAATAGTGTCGTTTTCCCTACGACGTCAAGCCTTTCAAAGATGAGGTACTGTGTGATATTGATCCCCTTGAAGTTTGTGATGTTATTTTAGGACAACCATATTTGTGGAAGCATCATGTTGTGTATGAGTCTAGACCCCGCAGTGTTATTAATACTTTGGGTAGACAGTTGTACAAGATCTCAGAGTTAGCGTCGCCTATTGCTATTTCTTTAATCTCTACTAAACAATGCAGTAAGGTCATTTCACAGACCGGGAAGTTCGTCTTCTTTGTGATCCGTGGTCACAGTAAGAAGAAGGTTGCTGCCACATCTGTGGCCTCCACACAACGTCTCTCTTTGTAGCAGAATCAAGTGGATGGGATCATGGAAGAATACAGAGACATCTTCTCATCACCTACAGGGGTATCAACACACTGCCAAGTCAAGCATCCAATTGATTTGACCCCTGACGCACCTCTACCTAATGGACTGGTCTATCGATGCTCACTAATGGAGAATGATGAAATCAAGCGTTAGATTCGAGAGCTTCTTCAAAAGGGGCACATCAGACCCCAACTCCTCCCCTTGTGGAAGCCCGATTGTACTGGTGCAGAAGAAGGACGGGACTTGGTGACTCTGCATTGATTACAGAGACTTAAACAAAATCACAGTCAGAAACCTCTACCCCATTCCCAGGATTGATGGCCTTCTTGACCAACTCAAGGGGGCAAAGTTCTTCAGCAAGATTGACCTGAAGTCTAGCTACCACTAAGTCCCCATCGAACCAACTGATGTATGGAAGACAACCTTCAAGTCTAAAGAAGGTCTCTACGAATGGCTAGTCATGCCATTTGGCTTAACAAATGCACCAGCCACTTTCATGAGGTTGATGGATGATGTATTGAGACCCTTCACCAACTCCTTTGTGGTAGTATATTTGGATGACATCCTCATCTTCAACAGAACATGGGAGGAGCACATGCGACATATTCAATAGGTTTTGAGCACTATGTGGCAGCACAAGCTTTATGCCAACTTCGAGAAATGCTCTTTTGGAATGAACAGGGTCCAATACTTAGGATACATTGTTGATGAGCACGGGGTACATGTTGATCCAACTAAGATCCAAGTCATCTATAACTGGCTAGACTCGACCACACTAACCGAGCTTCGGAGCTTTTTGGGACTAGCCAACTTCTACCGACAATTCGTGTTGGGATTCTCCCATATTGCATGGGCCCTCAGCCAGGTGACCAAGGGCGGTGGTAGGGCCAAGTTCGTGTGGGGGAAGGAGCAACAATGAGCATTTGATGATCCGAAGCATCCCTTGTGCTCATCTCCAATACTCTCCTTGCCCGATCCGCAACAACCATTCGAGATTGAGACTGATGCATCTGACTATGATGTGGGCGTAGTTCTCACTCAGCACAGACCTCCAGTGGCATACCATAGTGAGACACTGTCTGATATTGTCCGGAAATACCCCACCTATGACAAGAAAATGTATTTCATTGTACAAGCCTGTCATCAAAGGAAACATTACATTTTGGGGAAGGAGACGATCATACACACTGATCACAATCCTCTGTAGTTCATACAGACACAAGGGAAATTGTAAAACAACCACCATAAAAAAATTTCCACCTACCTGCAGTAGTTCCATATCAACATAAAGTATAAGATAGGTATCTTCAATCGTGTCGCTGACTGCCTCAATTGGCCTCATGTGACTGCCCTCACCACTGTGCTCCATTCATGTGGACATGAAGCATTTGAGTGGCCCCATCTTTATCAGGAAGATCCAGACTTTGCCACCACCTATCAGCTTTTGGGTACAGGCGCAACTGTCACTGATTTTCACATTCAGGACATAATCTTATGCCACTTGGGCCATCTCTGTGTTCCTACAAGCGAGCGTGCAACGCTGATTTTGGGAAGGCCACTACAGTCGGGTGGCAGGACATTTTGGTGAGGAGAAAATTGTGGTTGTTCTTCAGAAACATTTTTATTGGCCAAAACTTCGATAGGATGTCAGCAAGTATATCAGATATTGCACTGCATGTGCCATTTCCAAGCCAACCATCAAGAAGCAAGGCTTATACACCCCTCTTCCTATTCCGAGAAGCCTTGGGAATCCATCTCAATGGATTACATGTCTGGCTTGTTGTCCACCAAGCAAGGAAATGACTATGTGTTTGTGGTCGTTGATCGGTTTTCGAAGATGGCCATCCTCACAACCTGTAAGAAGAATGTTACAGTGGCAGACACTACTAAGCTCTTCTTAAAACAAGTGTGGGACCACTTTGGGATACCACAAACCATCATCTCCGACCGAGACAACAGGTTCCTCAACACCTTTTGGTCGAGTCTCTGGTCTTTGTTGGACACCAAGCTCACAAAATCCACTGCTTTCCACCCCCAAACCGATGGCCAAATAGAGGTTGTCAATCGGATGATTGTGCACATCCTACGCATGTACAATTCTAAGCATCCACGTACATGGGACGAGAGTCTCCCATGTGTCCAACAGAGTTACAACAAGGCTCTTCATAGTTCCACCGACCATAGCCCATTTCGGGTGGGTCTAGGATTCCAACCCTTGGGACCCATTGATGTTGCACTTCCTCTTGCCACCACACAGACAAACTCTTCCCCTGATCAGTTTACGATCGACAAAGCCACCAGATTCATTGAGCGGATTCAACACATCCGCCAATAGGTCCAGGAGATTTTGTAGAAATCCAATGTTAAGTACAAGCATCGCCATGATCAACATAGGGTACCACACCGATTTCAGGTTGGCGACAAAGTCTGGTTACATTTGCAGAAGGAGCGTCTCGCCAAGCCCCATCAGAAGCTTCGCCCACTTCGTTATGGGCCTTTCACTATCACCAAGGTTGTGGGTGGCAATGCTTTTGAGATCAACACTCCACCCTTCCTTGGTCTGCATCTAGTATTGAATGTGGACCTTTTTCAACCATATTTTCCCCCATTATTGGACACCTCCGAGATTGCAGAACAACTGACACCAACAGAGCTCAACCCTGACTGCATGGAACAAGCATCCATTGATCATATAGTGGACACACAGGTCAAGGGCACTTGCCAACAATGGATCTAGCTTTATCGGGTTGTCAAGGCAGGGCAACTCCTACACCAAGGCAAGTGGCTCACCCGGGGCCGAATCCGATAGAAATTTCCGCACATGATGGGGGAACTCAACGCAATGGAGACCATTGCTACCTAAGGGAGGATTGATCCAGGTGGATATTGGTGGCCACCCACCTATTCCAACTAGCTCCTCATGTCCGTTTTTTGTTCAACACGTTCTTTTGTACTGCTTTGTAATTGTGGGTTCTACACTTCTGTGGTTGTCTAAAGCCCCATACATCCTCCAGGTGGATATAGGTGGTCTCTTGCCTAATCCAACTGGCTTATTTTGTATGTTTTCATTTCAACATATCTTGTTGTACTTCCAGGGTCGTTTTGGGGCCCTAAACGTTGTTTTTTTGGCTCGCCATAGTCAAATTGTAGACAAAGTTAGAGTTTGATGGCGGAATGTGTAGTTCTCTGAAATACCTTTCCAACAGGATATCATGTGCCTAAAACAAAGATCGTATGCAAAAGTTACAACCCTTGGAAGTTGAGGTACCAAATTACACCAACTTACCCATAAAGCCCACATGACCTTTGACGTTTCACCTTCTAGGGTTAGGTTTTTGGATGTCTACGGTTTTGGAATTCATGAGTAATATCAAAAAGGCCTCTGGAGCCTCATGGTAATGCATTCTGCTTAGACGGATGCGCGTAGCAACCACATCTCTTCTCAGAGATAGCTACCACCATTCGAGCAAGTGTTTTAGTTCTGTAGTTTTACAGTGTCAACCTATTTCATTATTTAATGGAAGATATTGTTCACTGGATATTTGTGTTATTCTTCATATCTTTGTGTTTATTGTATTCAGTCTGCT
>WSFP011498963.1:0-14048 GCA_009831015.1 Picea engelmannii | reverse complement strand
TGTATATATATAAATAGAATGCAAGAAATTAAACTACAACCATTCAATCAAGAAGTTTTGCAGAAAAATACTTACAAATCATCAAGAAAATAGCATGCAAACCCTCGTTGTAAACCTTCCTTCAAGAAAAACACCATAAATTGTCAAAAATCTCCTCTCCAAACAAGTGTGCCTCCCTCAAAATAGCCAATAACCCTAATAGGGTGCAAAAATCAAACCTCACTAGGAGAGTGCATCATGTGTTATGTTCAAATGAGGGAAAAAACATCCTCAATATATAGTGTCTCATGACCTTTAATTTAAAATTAGGTCATTAAAAATAGTCGACAAGGCTACAGACCAAAATCATACTATTTTTACATTAACTGCTAAGTAAATGACATAAATGAGAAAAAAGTGGGACGTCAAGCCCCTCTGAGGGAGACATTGGCCTTTTTGGGGCTAGTCCAGCATCCAGAAGTCAGACGATAGCCCTTTCTGGGCTCCTCCAAGCTGCCACACGTGCCAACCGTCCTGTCAAACTTCTACACACTCAAGGAGACGTCTAGACACCTTGGGTGATGTCCTGGACATCAAAAAGAGAACGTTCCATCTGAAGTGGGTCAACCCCCCTGGGATGGGCTCAACTAAAGTGTCCTGGTGGAACATCCTTCTTCTTCTCATGTGAAAAGGATCATCCAATCATTGTCATGTCTCTACCCCTGATGGGGTCCCAACAACCATCTGATGGGCTCTTCAGCCCCATGGAGGTCCGAACTAATCATCTCCCCATGTGTACCAGTCCAATTGGTACCTATCCGTCGGGCATGGTCCTGCACATCAAAAACTTTTCCCTCCATGGGATCATTATTCACAGGGGTCATAGCAATTCCAATCATATTTCATCATCAATTTTATCAAATACATGCATAAAACCCCTGATACATCATCCAATAGATCAAAGACATTACAATGACCTACTATACAAAGCCGAAGAAAAAGAAAAAATACTTTATTGGGCCAACATCCATAGGAGAAGTAAAGTATCTAGAGGATATCATCCAAGCCATGTAATACGAGGTGATGTGGTCAAGGGATGTCCAGACATATGGGTAGAGTGAAAGACAGGGGTGATATTACCTATGGGTGCCTTTGTAGAAGGTGAGTTGTACCCATCATGGATGAAATTCTTTCCAAGCCCTTTATTGCCTTTATTCTTTCTCTTGTTTATTGATTTTTCTTATTTATTTCAAGGTCTAACTAGAGGACACTACCTTGGCATGCTGACCAGAGCTAACAGTGTTACCCACAAGCACTTTCACAGAGATGATAAGGTTGGCTTGTGATGAGAGCCCCTTTCCCTTGGCCATGCAACCAAAGGTCACTGCCCTGGCGTGGTAACCAGATAATGGCAATGTCATACTGCTAGGTACCCATGAACATAATGGACTAGCTCGTGATGAGACCCCCCATCCTCTTATCTAGGTCTTGTTTTGTTATTTTTCTTCGGGTCCCTCTTATTTCTTGTTGAAAGGCTGTTTATTTCCTTCTCGGGGATCCCTATGTGAGGCATCTCTAGGTTTCATTTTTTTATGGATTTTATCTTTTACCAGCTACTTTTACCTTTTGGGCCTTTAGCCCCCTCTTCCCATGAGATAAGGTGTAACCCCACAAACAGATCATCCTAATGTCCAGACTAGGGGAATGGGGCAGATGAGTGGGAGATAAGATGTAAGAGTGATGATATGATGGGAGCGGATGATGGCCCTTCAAAATCCCCTAGTGGCAAACCAAAACCTATGGGTACAAATTTGCTAGGGTACCCTGTCAATCCCCCCAACCATGGTCAAGTGGGTTAATGTAAGATCCAAGCAGTTGTCATAAATAAAAGGAATTTGATGCATATATCTAAAGGTTATGATGATCAAATACGACACGTACCATGATAGTCGGACCAATTACCTCATGGAGCAAGAGTCTTCTCTGATACAAGTCCAAGTCGAAGGTGATGGATGCTGCTGCTGCTGAAAGGACAAGTCTGATGAAGGAGGAGAAATATGGGCCCTCCAAGGCCATGCTCAGGTCAATCCTTCTCTTGGTACTCCATGTCTAGGACCTGTGGGCCTCGAGACATGATCTCCTAGTTATCCATAGAAATCGGGGATAACAAATCCTGCACTGACGCTCCCCTAAACGCATCCAAAGGGTGCTAGCGCTCCCTTGGCACACACACCAGGGCGTCGTAAACATGATCGATGCTCCCCTCACCTCTTTGAGGGAGCATCAATCTAGTTCGTTGCCTAGGGATTCCTAGGGAGTTCATGATAGTCTAAAAACTACCTAAAATGAAATTCTAAACCATGAGAAATGACTAGAATGGGTTAGTGACCAACCTGATCTGGACAGATTTGAAAACAATCAACCACAACTCTGGTTCCAACAGCTTGAAAATCTCCCTCCGAAGTTGAAAATACCAATGCTATGAGAAATTAGTGAAAATGAAATGGTAAATATGATTTCTAACCCTATTTCACTATTATAGGGTTCATTTTTGCTAATATAATCTTTCTTTTGGGTTTTTAAATATTTTTCGGAGATGTCACTAATACCCTGGATGCAAATTTGTCTTCACTTGCAGGCTTTGAAGCAATATATTTCAATTTAACCTTGTAACACTGACAAACATGGTATTTGTTCTTTCTCATGCTTGAAAAAACATGAGAATGTAACTGAGTAAACTTTTATCTCTTTTTCAGACTCGTGAAGGTTAAACGAAAAAGGAAACCCCTGGAATCTCCTTTAATCTCTTTTCAGACTCTCTAAACATGAAATTATTGTCAAGTGATCTTGCTTCCTTTCACACTCGTTTAAAAGGTTTTGAAAGGGTGTCTCCCAAGTAGCAGTTTATCTCTTTTTCAGACTTCGGAGACTAATATTACGAAAATGGAAAACCCTGGATTCGTCTTTAAGTTTTTTTCAGACTCTCTAAACATGAAAAACCACCGAGTTTTCCTTCTTTGGACTCGTTAAAAATTACACATTGAAGGGCGCATAAGGGACCGAACCCTTTCTTCTTCCAGTTCGTTAAACAAGGGAAGAGGAACTTACCTAAGGTGAGTTATATCGAGCATGTGTTATCCTCCTCGAGCTCGTAAAAGAAAAAGAGGTACTTGTTTATCTGGATGGGGGAAAAATTGAAGGAAGCAAGCCAAGCCATTTTTTAGAATCGTCACAAGTCACTCTTGCAATCACCCTTGAAAACGACATGTTGTCTTTACATAAATTTTAATCCATTGAACCTTTGCACTAAACCAATACTCTGAGTTTCTTTACTCCTTTGGGTCACCCGAAGAAAGTCACAGTATCCACTACATCATCTTTTAGTCCATGTTACGTTTCTATTGTTTGTTCCTCAGTGTTCAAGGGAAGTATCCACCTTGAGAGTCAACCATCACAAATTTCCAATTTCAATACCTGTGTGAGTCCATACTCATTTGATTCACCATCTTACATCTCTATGTCAGTTTCATGTCATTGATGAGGGATACATCAAGGCCCTCCTTCGACAAGTCTTTTCCTGTCGACTTCAACACATTACCCAAGAAATTTGACTTAGAAACTAGTTAGTACCTTGGGACCTGCATGCATCAATGGAAGGCCTCCTCGCCTCTAACAATAGGTTTACATCATTGACCTCTGATCGAATGATTCCATGAATGTTCAAATTAAACTCATTTATTCACATTCATTGGATTGTACTAGGGTACCTTAGGAGTCATTGATATCACTGGTGATTTCCCTCACACTTGTTAACGGTTTACCTCAATGATCGGTAATCAAGTGGTTTCTACCATGTTGGACATCGAAAAATCTATTTCACATGGCTATATTCATACCACATCGGGATTGGGATGAAGACCCTGGGTTGACTGTTCACTCTGATATCTTTTTTACCCAGGCTGTGAAAGGAGATCATTTGAGCATGTTGATATATATACTGTCACATCGATCTACTTTGTATTGGTCCGTGGCTATTTTTTTTCATCTCGTAGATCCACTATGTATTTATCGTGGCTACGATAAGTTCATGTCATGGAATTATAGATCCACATTGTATATTTGGTGGTTATACCCTTAAGTCAATATGATTATGGATCTACAGTGTATTTGGTGGTGGCCATACCTTAAAGTCCTTTATCACTCAAGCATAGGTATGTCTGCCTTGGGTTTAAAACATATCATAAAATTTGTTTGATGGTTGTTTGCAGCTTTTACTAGGTTCTATGACTCCATACCCTTGCTTTGAAACTCTACAAAGAAATTCAATCATTAGTTTCCATCTTCTGACCTCACACTTTGTGGGGAAATCTATTACACGTCAAAATACCTCACTTTGATAATGTCTCATTTTCATTGTCGCAAGTGTCGCAAGTGTCGCACTTTTGTCACAAGTGTCACAAAAGTCATATTCTCACCATGCATGTGTCACATTGCAGAGGAAATCATAAGAACACTTGGGACATCCTCTCAGACTTGTTAGAAGATGAAAACATGTCATTTGGAAACGTTTACAAGATTTTACCTTGAAAAATAATCATCTTAAAAGTATTTTTGGAGATCAGCGCTCCCCTACCCACTTGCAGGGAGTGCTAGTGATTCTTGTCCTCTTAGCAGGGAGTGATATAGCACTCTATGGCCAACTTTCAGGGAGCGTCGATCTATTGAGAGAATCTTAGGGATGAATCCCCTTTATCTCTAAGGACAACTACGCAAAATCCAAGTCAGTTTGGCTCGAATCCAAGTTAAAGGTTGGATCTAAGGGAAATCCCACTCTGATGGAGTCATATCATCAACTCATCCCAAGAATAGCTAAGGTGGTTGAGCCTCTCAAAGCCTATATGAGGAGGAATTCTCATGGTGAAAAGGGGGAGAATATCAGTGAAAAGTATTTTCATTCTAATCGTGATATTTTGAGCAAGGGGTTGGACAAGGAGGAATTCTTGAGGTTGTTGCATCTACATCTATAGATTGTAAGCACCTTGTTATTTTCTCATTAATATAAATGCTTGGTATGTTTCCTTCAAGTCTGTGTATATTTTCATAGGCTTGTCTCTTCTTGATAAATCTAGTTTAAAATAATCTTGGTAGAATATGAAGCATGCATTTTCTTTGTTGTCTATTGAATTGTAGAACTCATTAAAGGGCTTGAAGATCAAGTTCAACATGGACCGATCAAGGACAAACTTCAGAAAAAGGTACTCATTCTTTCTTCCTCTTTTCCTTTGACTAGTTTAGCTACATTTAAAGGAATGTCAGTGTTCAATGTTAGAATTTTTTTGTCTTGGTCATAGGGGTCTAATATCCAAGAGGACATTCACCTATCCACGGGGTAATTTTCCTACAACAATCCTAGAACTTTTAGGGAGGCAATGGATTCAAAGGATGGAAAACTATGGGAAAAGACCATGGATGAAGAAATGGAAGCTTTGTATAAGAATGAGGCTTGGGATGTGGAGTTGTTGAATAGAAGAAATCCCATTGGAAGCAAATGGGTATTTAAAAAGAAGTTGAATGAAAAAGGAAAAGTGGACAAATACAAATTTTGGTTAGAAGAAAAGGGTTATTCCCAAGTTGAGGGAATTGATTTTGGTGATATTGTTTCTCATGTTTCCAAGTTAACTTCTATTAGATTTATGTTATCTGTTGTTGTTGCATTTGATTTTCAAGTAGAACAGATGGATGTGAAGACAACATTCCTACATTGGGATATGGAATAAGAAGTCTATACGAATAAGTCAAAAGGCTTTGTTGTGAATGGAAACAAGGAGCTTGTATGCAAGCTGAAAAAGTCCCTGTATGGTTTAAAACAATCACCAAGGATGTGGTATAAAAAATTTGATACTTGTATGCTGGGACTTGGCTTTACAAGAAGCAAAGAGGATCATTGTGTGTATTTTACATTAGTTGGTGATCATTTGATTTATTTGGTATTGTATGTGAATGACATGTTGCTGATAGGAAACAACAAGGAGATTATCCAGGATGTGAAAACTCATTTGTCCTCTAAATTTGACATGAAGGATATCGGTGCTATAAATTTAATTTTGGGCATGGAAATTAAAAGAGATCAGAAAAACATGAAACTCTTATTAAATCAGAGAAAATATGTGGAGACAATATTGTAGAGGTTTAATATGCAGGAATGTAAACCAGTCAGGGTCCCTATTCATGTTGGTGTAAAGTTGTTTATGGATCAATGTCCCAAGAGACATGAAGAGGAGGATGACATGTCTCATGTTTCATATGTGTGTGCAGTTGGCAGTTTGATGTATGCAATGGTCTATACTAGATCATACATTTCACATGCAGTGGGAGTTTTGACAAAGTACTTGTCAAAACTAGGGAAGGGGCATTGGACAAAAATAAAGAGGGTTTTTAGGTATTTGTGTGGCACTACTAGCTATGGATTATTCTACCAAGGAAGACTAGGATTGGATAGAGTGTTGTACATACATGGCTTTGTGGATGTATACTGGACTAGAGATCTAGACTGTAAGAGATCTACAAGTGGGTATGTGTTTAACCTATTTGGAGGAGCAATCAGTTGGATGAGAAAAAGACATTTTGTAGTGGCACTTTCAACTACAGAAGTTTAATACATGGTAGCCACTCATGCAAGAAAGGAAACAATATGGTTACAAAGATTGTGTTAGGGTATTGGGTTTGGTACAACAAGTTGTAAGGATAGATTGTGATATTCAAAGTGCAATTTTTATAGTGAATAACCTGGCTTATCATTCAAAGACAAAGAATATTGATGTTCAATATCACTTTGTGAGAGACATGGTTGACAAAAAGAAAGTGTCATTGATGAATGTGGACACTTTGAAGAATGTAGCAGATTCATTAACAAAATTTGTGGCACTGATATTATCTCTTGGTCTAGAGTAACTATGGGCATTGTTGCCCTAGATTGTTGACTATGCAAGCCTATAACCCCTTGTATGCAAATAAAACAACGAGTGGGATAATATTGGGTATGTGTTATATTCTTTGCAATACTAGTTTGAGAGTCTTCTACATTGTGTCAGGCACGCAGGGGGGTTTGAGGGGGGAGGCACTAGGCCCCCCTTTCGGGTTTTGTAAGGGTTTGGGGGTAGCACCCCTGAATTGCTTTTTTTTCCTCGAGAAACATGTCACCTTTGTTTCCTCGTTTTTCATGTCACCTCGATTTTTGTGTCCACTGTTGGGCGGTTTTCGGCACATGGTTTTTAGCCGATGGTTTTCTATTTTTGGTTAAGGAATTAGGGTTGTTGACTAATCCAATTCATTGGATTAGGTTTTTGGATGTCGTTGGCTTCTATATGTATATTGTATTGTAAACAATGTATGATGTGAATGAATATAGAATATGCTGGTTTTTCCAGTTTGGGTTTCCATGGGAAAAATATCTGTATAATGTGTATTTTCCATTGTATCTTTTTTGTTCTTTTAATGAAAATCTATTTGCAGTAAATAATTGTGCAAGGTTAAAACCTACATTGAGGTATTACCTAGTCTAGTGAGAATGCATCCACCAATTGAATCTCATGCAATCTACACAAGAATTTTGAAGGTAAAACAAGTTTTTTCACCAAAGTAAATTTCAACAAGGTAAAATGGTTAAAATGATCCTAGTTTCCCATATATAGACTATTTTTTTACCCTTTTTGGATTTATTAACTCCTGGACAAGTATTGTTGATCATTTATATAGGAATTTGGAACATCTTTTTGGTACTTTCATATGGATATCTTCAATGAAATTTTAGGTAAATGTTTCAATTTGGTGTATAGTGATAGGTTTATCACTTGCATTCTGATATTTTATTATTAACCAAAACTTTTGCCAAAATTATGCCTTAGGTTGGATCCCATCAAGTTGCGACATTTCCCTCTCTTATATATTGCAGATCATAACTTATTTGGTAGTTCCCACCCTCCATGGGATACTTTAGTTATCACTCATTTTTCCTTATGGAATCCATGTTGAGTTTTTATTTGTAGGCATAGGAACCCATATTTATACCCAACATGACTTAATATTTGGGACCCCATGATTCTCTCTTATATTTTTATGGCCATGTATTGAAGGGGTTCCCATTATTATTTGTTGTTTTACAATTGCACTTGCTTATTGTCACTTTTTTTATGCATATTTCTACATTTCTATTTGCTTCATCACGTTTATCTCCATTACAGTCACTTTTTTACCTTCATTATTCATACCTAGTTCCTCTATTTTTCAACTTGTATCCTCAGAGAAGACACATCCATGAATGGACACAAATTTCCCATCATCTTGTTTTCAGTTTCTTTGCATAGGTATGTTCCATTCACTTCGAATGTAGTTGCATGCCATTGAGCCACTCGTTTTCTCCACTATAGTTTAGCACACTTTAATCTATTTTCACACTTTCCAAAACATGAAAAAGACAAAAACATTCCAAAAGCATAAAAAGAAAGGGGCAAAATAATTTTGATCTCTATTGATTCAGTTAGAGTGGGAGCTATGGATATTTGTTTCCCTTGAACATGGCACATGTTTTCATCAATGTCTTATAGTTTGGATTTAGTATTTCCTTAGGCGTTGTACCATGATTTTGATTTTTCACTCCTCCAATTAGTTATTCTTCTAGTCATTATGGAGAAGGCTTCATTGCCTCCTACTTTTTTTCTTTGTGTCATTATTCCTTTTAGATTCAGTTGTTTCACATGTTATCATTTTTCCATGCCATATGTTCAACAAAATTTTGAGCCTTCATCAACCATTCTACAATATTGTTAACCATTCATGTCCACCTTCCTTGTGTCAATATGTACTCGACGATTTATTTATTCAAAAAAAAATCTTGGTTCTTTTTTTGTGTCGACTGATGTGGGATACCTTAATTCTCTCCTTTCAATGAATTTATTCCTTTCGATGCTAGATCATTATATAGGAAGCAAGTATAGAAACCTTGATAGTACCTTGGGACTTGAAGACATTAGTGGTAGGTTTCCTCATAATTGATAGTGGGTTTACCTTATTGATTCATGATTGATTGACTCTATGAGTGTTCAACATTAGGTCATTTATTCAGTCATTAGATTGTACTATGTACCTTGGGGTCCATTTTTATTATTGTTAATTCCCCTTGTGTTTGTTAATGATTTTCACTAATGGCCAGTAATCAGGGGATTTCTACCATGATTGACATCGACTCATCTATTTACATGATGTAGATTCATATTATTGCTTACTTTGAATTGAATATCTTGGGATAGGGGCTTCCTATTTTAGTGTTTTCCTTCCTAAGTTGCACCAAATTGTACCACCACTTGATGAGTACTTTGAACACTATATTTCAATTTCATTTGTTCTAAGTTTCTTCTTTATGTATACTATGATATAAATTCAATTTGTATTTTCTTGTGGCTATGATCTTATATATGACATGGATCCACCATGTATCTTATTTCATGGCCATAGTCTTGCATTCTACTTCATGGATCTACAATGTATTTTTTTGGTGGCCATTCTTATTGTTATATCTAAGAATGTGTAATCCCACCTTAGGGGTGATTTATATTTGATCAATTGGTTTTTTATTGTAGGTAATTCTTGAATCCTTGGTCTACATAACTCCTCCTTTTTCCACTTGTCAAAGCCCATTTTTTGTAATGTATTTCAACCATCATTTCCTCTTTTGACCTCGGACATTAGGGGGAATTTGTTGTAAATCTATTTGGCACTTTGGGCCAAGAAATATGTAATGAGCCAAAATACACAGATGGGTAAGATGAATTTTCTCACAAAAGAGTTTATCTTCAAAAGGACATGAAGATCATGCTTTTTCCTAAGAAAAGAAAAGTTTCCCATGAATTTCCCATTGATCAAACATGGTTGGTCATAGGTTCCTATATAAAACTTGTGATCGTTCATTAAAGCTTTGAAAAAGAGAAAATCATAAGGAAAGGTAAAAAAATATGAGTTGACAAAATCCAAAATATCACATGGAATATGTGCATGGCTTACATGTGCACAACATGCATCCCATGCAACATTTTTATCCTCTCCTAAAGAATATATAAGTAAGAGAAAAAAAGATAAGGGAAGGGAGTCTATTGAAAGTGTCCTTATGCTGGAGAAATTGGAGAAATTTCTTGTTCGCTGATATTACCATCGTTGAGAGCTCATCATCATATTTATACTATGATTAGATATTAGGTGAGATTCCATTAGCCATTTAGTTGGCTATCTCACCATGATATGGTTCTTGTATTATGCTAAGTGATGGACGTAGACGCGTGGCTAAGGAAGAGGACTTGGGCCTTGGAACCAAGAGTCCAACAATGAAATTCAATGTATCATTCTTTTTGTAACTCTTTTGTAAATCAATATAGATCTATATTCTTTCCCCAACAAAATATATCTAATTTATTGATCTTTTAGCATATTTAATAGGGTTTTGAGTTGTAATAGTTTCAACGTTTGAAAAATTAGATTAAGGATTATTTATGTAGGTTCTTTTATCATTTTAAATGAGGAATGAGGAAGGTGTTTGTTCTTGGATGTTCATGCAGGTTTTGTAGTGGATTATTGGAGCTATAGTGAAATCAAGTGTAACTTGTGAGACACTAAGGAAAACCATCCAAAATTAGGTTATTTTCTCTCTTCCTTCTCATTTACAAGAAGCATGCCATGAAACCAAAAATAATATACAACCACACCATCAAATAAAGATAACCAACAATGCATAAATTAAATATCTAAATGCAAGGTACATGTAACCTTTAGCTCTCTAGATTCCTAGTGCTGATACAATGGTTCTTTGTATCCCATGAATAAATATTTAACCAACAAGGGAAATCACACCCTATATATATTCTATGTTGCATGTGGTTCTTAAGTAAATAAAAACTATTTGTAGAGGTAACACCTTCATGGGATATTAAACCAAAAATGAAAGAGAACTTTGTTTTCTCATGTCTATCCTATTATCACATATGTGGTAGATATGGTGGCACATATTTACAAATCATTACACTTTGAGGTCTTAGATTAATTATTAAGAACACGGGTGTGTTTCACTTTTCATTAGATAGCTTACTTATTTTTTAAGGAGGTTTTTATATACCCCTACACCACAACCTCATATTACTACCCCATTATTTAGGAAAAGAGGAAGAGACACATTGATCCTTTCAAATATCAGAGGAGCACTCACAATCATATCTCTTCTGCAATTCAAAGATCATGTTTATCTCAAATTGCAAATTTATTGTAATGTATTACTTATTTTTCTTGATTTTAAATGTTAAGAGAAACTACTCATCCTACTTTTTATCATAAACATTTACCCAAAATCAATTTTCCATATATTCTCTCTTCATTTTTAAATCAATTTAATTTTTTGTATACCTATCATTTCTCAAAAAAATTATAAACAAGTTGATAACCATTAACATTATTATTAAATTGAAATAAAATGTGTCAAATTCATTGACCAAATTATAAGACCTGCTCATAAATCTTATAAGCATATTATAATTATTATTATGACATTAAATCCCATTTTAACGTGAAGTTGTCAAATTTAATGTGGGGTTGTCTTATTTAATTCAAGCATGGCTTCATATTCCTCATATTTTAAACTTAGGTGATCATCATAATGGGCCTAATGGATAAGAACATGTGTTTCCCCCCAAGAGGTCACAAGTTCAAATCCAAAGGGGGGTAGGGTATGTATCCCTCCATAGAATTTAGTAGTAAAATCAATGCACGTAGGGGTCCCCTTGTCCCACACATAAGGGGGTATCATACACCAATTTGGTGTCTGGCTTGGTCATGACCTTAAATTATATTATTAGTAGTAGAAGTATTAGTAACTCTCATTGATACATGATCTTTTATTCGATGGACATTACATGAATTACATTAAAGAGCATATATAAAGCTTATGTGCATCATAAACGAAGAAGACAAAAATATGGAGAAAGGATGAGAAAGATGACAATAACAAAAATCTTGATAACGAATTTCATCCCAAGGATGGACTATGTCTCCAGGACCACTTCGAAGTGGAGAGGCATTTATATTATCTCAGCAAAAATTGGCATAAATACATTGCTATACCTCAAAACTAAAAATGGTATGAAGATATGTTTCTCGGATGCAAAATATGACTGCACTAGTGGAATTGTGGTGAGAAATAGTGAAAAAACAACTGTCAAAATGTCAAATTTTTTCATTGCTCATCCCAATCCCCCCTGGGCACTTCATCTTGATTTTCATTCAACTATAGTCTACAATTATGATTTTGCAAGCATAGGAAATTGTTGTTGGTATATTTATTACGGGCAGACAGAAGGTAGAGTATTTGTTTTTCATTGATGGAAAGCTCAGCACGATGATGATGAACAAGAGAAAGTGGCAAGACTAGTAGCACAACGATGATCACATGGCAAGATCAAAACTGTAAACTCCAGGAGTCAAGGAAGAAAATCACAGCAGAAAATCCTGAAATGTGATAGATCAGAGCATGTCAAAGACTCCATTTCAGAGTTTCGCAGATCGAGAAATCAGAGTTTCAGATACCGGGAGTTGGAGGAGTCAAGAGTCTAGACTCTTCATCACAGGAGTCCCGAAGTCGAGAAAATGAGAAACGTCGAAATCCCGAAACAGACACATCAACAAAGAGTTTCACAGACCGGGAAATAACTCCATTTTGGAGTTTCAGATAATGAGAGTTGGAGGAGTCAAGAGTCAAGACTCTTCATCACAGGAGTCCCGAAGTCGCGAAATGTGAAATGCCAAAATCAAGAAACATGCACATCAACAAAGAGTTTCGCAGACCGGGAAATAACTCCATTTCAGAGTTCCGGATACCGGGAGTTGGAGTGTCGAAACACTTCACCACAGGAATGCCAAAATGCGAAAAACACCTTTTGGTGTAGGTTTCGGTTACCAGGAGTTGGAGTATCGAAACACTTCACCACAAAAATCGCGAAATGCCGAAATGCGAAATTGCCACATGGAGTTTTGGGGATCGCGACATGGATTTTCGGAGTTTCGGGGATTGCGACATGGAGCGTTAATATATCTCATCACAAGAATTGCCAAAATCATGAAATGCCGAAAGGAAATATTGTGAGTCTCGAAGACTCGAAGGGAAAAATGTTGAAATCTCGCCAGTTGTTTGATTAGGAAAATAAGGGATTAGATTATGAATTTTTGTGGACCATTGATCTGGATCCATTTCAGGGATCACGACTTGGAGAGTTGAGATGCTTCGCAACAGGAATTCACGACATGCGAAATCATGAATTGTCGAAATACGAAATGCAAAAGACATTTTGTTTCTTGTAATCCAACGGTGCAGGTGAATTCAAATATGATCGAAGGGCTACTATTTCACCTCACAGTTAATTGAATAGTTACAATTTAGTTAGCAAAAATGATTCATGATTCTTGATTGGTTGGTGATTCAGTTGCTGAGGCGTGTGTGAATAAAAGAAGATATGAGATGACTATGCAATGTTGGTCGTTCTGAATGAAAAATGAGTTGAACTGTAAGAAAGGGAAAATTATAGTATGCGCAGTGTGATACTGACACTATGTGCAGTGTGAGATAAAACTAAAAGATGAGTAACATATGAGGAATAGAAAAAATAAAGAGTAGAATTGCATAACAACTTGAAGCAGAGGAGAATTGCAGAACAAACAAAGGCAGAGAATAATTGCAGAATAGCTTGAAGCAGAGAAGAATTGCAGAATAGACAGAGGAAGATAACAATTGCAGAACAATCAAAAGCAAACCATATTTACAGAACAAAGAAGAAGTGGTAAGAATCGATTTATCTGTGTTGTTGGTTATTCAATCATTTATTTATAATCAAGGAGGTAGGGTGGTTCTAGGGAGGACTGTTGTCCTCAGAGGTTCAAGTGGGTGCTTGAACATAGGGAGTTGTAGCTTCCATCTGGTTGCAGCCAGAAAAACCAGGGTGGCAGGGTGGTGCAAGGGAGAACAGTTGTTCTCTATTATACAG